>PVHY01009557.1:0-55821 GCA_004024945.1 Uropsilus gracilis
TCTTTCTTTCTTTCTTTCTTTCTTTCTTTCTTTCTTTCTTTCTTTCTTTCTTTCTTTCTTTCTTTCTTTCTCTCTTTCAACATTGTTATCTGCTGAACTATATCATCATTGTCTTTTGTTCCCACACCACCCCCAGTGTTCCCCCTACCCCCTCCCATGCACTGTATTTCATTTATGCTGACAGTTTTAAATTTTTCTTGTCTATTTGTTTGCTTTCTTTCCCTGTATCCCTCATATAAGTGAGCCCATTCAATATTTCTCTTTATTAATGTCCTTTATTTTCAACCTCTTAGGTGTTAGGTATGAATAAGTTCATCAAACTTTGATGAAAACCTGCTTGATTTTATAAGTCCAACTCTTTTGAAGACTATCTCAGCATTAAATTAGAATAACTTAAATCCTTATAAAGAACAATAGGTTTCTTCAGAAAACTCAAGGACACACCTTGTGCCCACTTTTTACTCTTTATCAAAGCTTTATCAAAGGCTTTGTGCCTCTGTGTGGACTAACAGTGTCTTTCCCTGTTTGCTGCTAACAAGTAGACTGTAACATATCAGACAGCACAATGAAATTCTAGAGACAAAAATGGAACTCACCTGGGAGTGGGTCCAGCTGTCAGAACACTTACTTTTAAAACGAATATTAGCAAGGCAAAGCTCTGGTGGGCAGGCATGTTGCTATAGGGAGGCAGCTTCTGGTGGGGCGGCCACACAGCTGGGTAAGCAATGACTTGCAAAGGGCCAGAGGACCAGGGCACAGCTATTTGCTTTTAAGTAGGAATTTTGTGAATTTGAGCTTAATGTCCTTCCAATCAAAGGAGTTATTTCGTAATTTGGTAAATTCCGTTTCACCCTGCCCACGTTGACAAATAAGGGCAGATAAGGCGGACACTAAACTGCCAGCAACAGCAGTGGTGATTATGTGTATGTGCTTACACACACAGAGAGCACTTCTCATTGTGGGATAGTGAAAGGAAGGATAAGGGAGTATGCAAATTTGGAAACAAAGGTCTATGGATGACTCTTGCAGCATCATGAAGGCAAAATGGAAAAAGTGGCTATGCTGATGGGTAAAGGCGGTAGAGAGACCCATTCTCTCTGCAAGGAGAACTGAGGATGGGGGTTTCTGTGTGGTCAAGACAGTATACTTACAAACCTGCTTTATGTGTAGACATAGTGGATCATTTTACAGAATATGGGTAAACTCCCAAAGGCATCTACAATCTCCTACAGGAAGACATGGTCTCCTTAGCTTACAAATACACCTGTCAGCAAGATAGATTCTGAGATGAAACAATTTCAACCCATCCTAAAGTTAGTCCCTCTCCCTCCCAATACCCACATGCGTTTTTTCAAACCCCAGATTTTAGAAGAGTAAAGGTATTTTGGAAGTATCAGAGTATGTGGCCATCAGTTTCTTTTAAAATAGTTTGCACAAAAGCATGGCCCAGGAAACTTGAAAAGACAATGATGTAGGTCCGCCTTCACCTGATTCTAATTTATGACTCTTGGATGAGACCCTGCCTCAGTATTTTTTAAAGCTTATTCTGTTACTCAAATGTGTTTCCAGGGTGAAGATTTGGAATAAGTATCTTGAAACACACACACACACACACACACACACACACACACACACACGATGGAGTATAAGATTGAATCCTTTTTAAAAAAACTCGCTGACATAGGACTTTAGGGATTTTTAAATGAATTGATTTAATTCAAGTCTGTAATCCATTTTGTGTTAATTTTTGGGTATTGTGTGACAGTGGTCAATTTATGTGAATGTCAAACTTTTGTTAAAATATATTATATTTGTAACATTAACAGTTGAAAAAGAATTTATTAGTTACAAGTGAAAACATTAGCATAGATCTATTAATAGACCAGGAAAGGATTTAAGTGTTCATAGATAAAATAGCTAGTGTTCTAGTTTTGGCTCACTTTTTACTAGGTAGTGATTTCCATTCATTAAAAAGTGATCTATTTCACCACTTTTCTTGGTCTCTCTCTCAGGCAAAGAATACGAGGTCTCTACTAGAACTGATTTCATTGGTTCCTAAGCTTGGTGTGAGATAATTTGTATTCTTGGTGCTTGGTCAATATGCAGGCCATGCAGAATTGCCTGATAATGAGTGAATTGAATGTGCATAGCCACACTTTTAACTACTTCTTGTCAATACATTTGTGCTCAAAGGGCATCTCTTGCAAGTCTTAGCTACTAACGAGTGGACAACAGCAAAATACAATAGGGAGAGGGGTCTGTAGAGTAAAATGAAGTAATGCTGAGGACTCTTATGGGCTGGATGGACCTTGCCAGGATATCTATGGAAAGCAGGCAGGTTGTTACTTGACTAGACTTTGTGATAGCTGACTTTATAATTAAATGTGACTGGCAATTCAAAAGCACCTCTCTCTTTGGATATTGACTTACTGGAAGGGGACTGGGATGAAAGGGGATTTCATGGCTAACTGGTTTGAATGTTGAATTTTTCTGTAGAAACATTTTGTTTATTGCCTTGATTCAAGCCAATGTTGTATTGCAGTGTAATGGGTGATATAGATCTCAATAATATATTAATATTATGTTAGTAATAATATGCTATAGAAAATTAACAATAGAATTCCCATATTATGTAGTGTTTTTAACTCTTTCTTGCCTTTGATATGTCAAACTTATTTTGAAATGAGTTATGTTCCAGCATATATCTAGGGGAAATGAGGCACCATAATGCACTAACAGAGAAGTAAATGTAATATTTTTTATTTGTATAATACTAAATGACATCCAAAGAACAGAATGGCTAAATATTTGTCAAGCTTCTATACAATGCTAGGCTCTCCTCTCCTATTTTAACCCTCAAAATAAACCATGTTACAGTTGAGGAAACTGTGGTGCATGAGATTGTACCCCCAACCCAGAATCATCCACCCCAGTGATGAGTAACTGGCCTTCGAGCCTGGTATGTCTGTCTCCACATCTGTCTCCACTGCACTGTCTCTTCTGTTAAAATTTTAATTATGCAAGGGTTTTTTTTTTAAATAAAATATCTTGTATAAAATTCTCACTAAATTTTCTTAATTCTATAGAGGTCAGCTTTGGCAGAAGAGGTTCAGAGAAATATATCCCTGGCTACATAGAGAACAGGCAGAAGTGGGATTTCAACAAGCATAACATTGATGGAGGTCAAGAGGAGAAAATTTGGAAAGAAGGCATCATAAGGCCAGAAGCTGGAAGTGGGGGTAGAAGGTTTAATAGAGCTGCTATAGAGTTAAAAAATCCTTAGGGTCAACTGCTAAAGCAAGCAACAGACAGCTATGGGAGTTATCCAGAGGGCAGATGAGTGGTGGGCTATGGAGATGGAGGATCATTAGAGAATCTCATCTCTTCAGGTCATTTCACCTAGTGAATCAGAGTGACTGATTCACTTCACAAAGAAAGGATCCCTTCCCCAAGAGAAGATTATGTTCATGCAATGTCAGCATTGGCAAGGGTAGCAGCCCTGATGCCCACCTGTGCCTGTGCAAGGGTTTCTCTTGCCAACCTTCCCCCTTGCCAGACAGCAGAGGCAGCTCCAGCTCCCTTGCCCACACTGCCTGCCTGTGATTTGCAGATCTCTTTTATAACAATCCTGTAACTTTTGGGGGCAGCTCTTCTACCCACTTGTGTCTTTGCATGCAACCTTTATTCTTCTCTCCCTTTTTATAACAAACCTGTTTTTTTGTATATAACTAACACCTCTGTCCTTTGGGAAAACTATCACCTGCTATTAAAAGGGGAACCATGAGAAACTTTCCCCAGAGGTAATCCAAGAATCCTGTTTTCTGAACCTTAGACCTCTCTAGATTGATTTCACTTTCAAACTTGAATTCCAATTATTGACACTTTGTTGAGGTTCCTCAAAAATTTTCACCACTCAAGAGCCTTTACAACATTAACAGAATTTTATTTCATCTTAGTTTCAATTTACTAGGAAATTTCATGTTATGAAATAATATTTATAGCACATAATAGTGTCCTTCATGTTTAAGGAACCTATGCACATTAACATGTAAATTCATCAGGCAGATACACTTGATTTTTACTGAGGAAATATAAAATGTTGCATATAATTTCCAATTGACTCTGTCACTATGATTTTGAAAGTTTATTAGTAATAATTTTAGGAACTCTCTCTTAATGTTCAGGCATCTGATGTTGGGAAGCACATTATTTTTTTAAATTTTAAATAATTTATTTATATATACATATATTTCACATCATTGGTAATCCCCAGGGGTCATCTACCACCTCCCTTCCCTGGCCGCTCCAGCTGGTCTCCTCCCCCTGCTTGTGTATTTTCATTTGGTTGTCCATGTATTAGTGAAACCATTTGGTTTCTGTCTTTTTCTTTCTGACTTGTTTCTGCTAATATGGTTTCTTCTAGGTACATCCATGTTATCATAAAATCATCACATTTGCCATTTTTAATTGATAAGTAATATTCCATTGTGTATATACACCACATCTTTTTTATCCAGTCATCTGTTTTCGGACATTTCGGTTGCTTCCATGTTCTTGCAATTATAAATAGTTCTGCAGTAAACATCCGAGCACAGGTGTCCCTTTTTGCCCACATTGAGGTCTCCTTTGGGCAGATTCCCAGAAAAGTGATTGCTGGGTTAAGTGGTTCCATTTGCATTAGTCTGAGGGTCCTCCACACTGCTTTCCATAGTGGCTGGACCAGTTTACATTCCCACCAGCAGTGTAAAAGTGTACCATTCTCTCCACATCCATGCCATCACTTGTTGTTGCCCATTTTTTAAATGTGGGCCTTTCTTACTGGTATAAGGTGATATCTCATTGTAGTTTTGATTTGCATTTCCATGATTGCTAGTCATGTTGAGCAATTTTTCATGTGCTTGTTGGCCATTTGTATTTCCCTTTTGGAGAAGTGTCTCTTTAGTTCTCCGCATTTTTTGATTGGGCTTCTTGTTTTTGTTTAGTGAGTTCCTTGTGGATCTTAGGAACCATGTTTTTATTCCATATCTGCTTCTAAATTAATTTCCAAAAATTCATTGGTCTTACCATGCTACTGCAAAATTGTAGGGCTTTTCCTTATAACACATACACTTGCTGGAGGCATAGTATCACTAACTGGGGAGAACTTGGACATGATCCTCCCTGTGTCTCTGTCACCTGGAATGTTGTCAAAACATATTATGTGTCAAGAGATATTGTGAGTTAAATGTATTAATAGATGAATAATGAATAGAAATAGAGGAAATAGTGCCCAGGGAAGGGGAAGTGATACTTCCAAAGTCACACAGTCAGGGGTTGGGGCAGCATCAGATTCCTGCTCTTTTCACTGTTGGTTCTGTACCATTTTCATTACAGTACTTTCATAATGAAAGAGAAAAGAAAGATTTTTTTCTCCCTTCAGCAGTTCTGGATCTGTTTGTACAGTTCACTGCGGGTGATGTCAGCCTGGCTATCTCTGTACAGTAATAAGGATTCCTGTGGCTCACATCTGTTTACAATTATAGGGAACCACTTAGGACCCACTTGGTTGCATTACTGAACTTCAGTCTAGTGGAGGATTTGACACAATCTATTTCTGTTTTTTGAAGTTCATAAAATTTGACTATGCTTTTTGCTATGCTATCTCTTACCTTCTTTTTACCAATGCTTTCCCAGCCCACATTCACTGAGGACATCGACATTGCCTTGAGTTTCCTTCCCCACTTTAACCCCAGCTTTTCCTTTGGTTATTTCAGCATTTAAAAGTACTATCCTGATTCACTCTTGACTTCATAAGTCTACAACACTTGTCTTTTTTTTGGTGAATTTATTTATATATAAATTTCACATCTTTGTGATCTCTTGGGTTCACCTCCCCCTCCCTGTATGTTCCCACCCTGTCCCACCTCCCTCCCCCAAGTTGTGTACTTTACTTTGGTTGTTGGCTTGTTTTGACTTTTCTTTATGGGTTTTGTTTGTCTTTCCCATGTCCCATAGGTAGTGGAACCATTTGGTTTCTGTCTTTTTCTTTTTGACTTGTTTCTGCTAATATGATTCTTCTAAGTCCATCCATGTTATCATAAAATTATCCAATATGTCATTTTTAATTGATGAGTAATATTCCATTGTGTATATATACCACATTTTTTTCATCCAGTCATCTGTTTTTGAACATTTCAGTTGCTTCCATGTCCTTGCAGTTATTAATAGTGCTGCAGTAAACTACTTGAAATAATAAACCAGTTCAGTAAGGTAGCCGGATACAAAATCAACACACACAGCAGCTTTCCTATACCAAAAATACAACATTTATCTTGATGCCACACAGCCACTGCCACAGCCATCCTGGACCAATAATGGCCTTACCTTTGAAAATATTGACATCCTCCTCTGACCACATGTAGGACTTAAAATAGTGAACAAAAGATATCACTATAGGAGAGAGACATTACAAAAAGAAAGGCAATATGCTTATACACTAATGTTTTAATGGCACATTTTTCCTGCTCTTAGAGCAATGGATCCTTTATTTTTATTTTGTCCTGTGCCTTACAAATCATCTCACCAGCTCTGCTTTATCCTTAACTGCCTTCACTGTAGAAGTTGGCGGAGTTAAATGTAGATTCCATGCTTCTTCATACTAGTAGTGACCACGAGACCAAACTCTATTCTTTGAGATGTAGCTGGAGTGCACTGAGAAGCCCCAGGGAAAACTGAAATACTTGTACAAGTCACAAGACATTGTTTGGGTTTCCTTTCCCCTTTCTGTCCTTCTTGAGCACTAGCAGATTTGGCTTATGATATCATCTTGTGACCAACAGTCAATAAACATGAGAAAAGAAAGCCATAGGCTACAAAAGTTGGCATGAAAAGCTAAGAAAGCTTCTGTGTCCTTGACAGCCTCACTGAGCCACTGAGCCAACACCATCATCCATTAGCCTCGACTTCCATGTGAGAAAAATAACACCCTAATTTTAGCCACTGTGAGCCTTTCTACCGTGGTCCATACATGACTAATAGGTGCATGGGCTCTGAACTGGCTGTCTCTGCCCAGAGTCTTTCATTAAAAGAAGATCAATTCTCTTCCCTCTAAATTATTTTTATCCACAAACTCTATACCAGCTGGTCAGGGCAGTGGGGAGGAAATGTCCTATCAACTATTCCTCTCCTCTTCCTCTTTCCTCTTTGTAGCCTACCCCAAATAAAAGGTTTTGAGATGATCAATTAGTTTGAGGAGACTCACGGAAGAGGCAGCCTCAGATAATTACCAGAAACACCCACAAAACAGACTTTACCTACTCTGTCACAGTAAAATCTTCCCTTTCTTACAGTTAAAGCAGAGTAATGGTGAAAAGTCAACCCAAAGGGAAAAGCATTGGCAGCTAATGCCACAGTTCACATCACAAGGAAAATTCAGTCCTGAAGACTTTCAGAGTTGATATTCACCTCATCCTTGATCACTGCAGAAGCTGTCTCTGACATGGAGAAGCCCACGCATTGTCTCTCTGGATATGGCACCATTAAGCTTTCAGCACATGGCAGAGGTTTAGTAATTAAGAATATAATTCCAGAGCAACCAGGGCAAATGAGGAGCTTGGAGAGCTGATTTTACACAAGGCTGGCCCTTGTCCATCAGCATCACTGTAATTAGGACAAGCTCACCAGGCTGCCATGGCTGCACACCTTTAGGTGTACCCTTTATGTGTCATGGCTGCACACCTTTATGTGCCATGTTCCACATCTTAACTTAGAACATGTGTCTTAGTTATAGAAAAGAGTTTGTTAAAACATAACATTTCCCAGCATTGTATTATTTAGCAATCTTCTTTAACGGTAATAGCTTAAATATTTACGAAGACTTGTATTGAACCTATTCCTGTAATGTGGGTCAGAGTCCTCATTCAACGGCTAAATGCAGAGTGACCCAAACTCCTAAGCTACTGACACCCTTTTGTTCTTTCCCCTCCAGGCTGTCAGCACAGGAAGGACACAGATTCATGCTGCTGGGCTTTCTCTAGAACCAAGGTTAATAATTTGAAGGAAGGGTTTGAAATCTCTGAAAAGATCTCCCTACTGTAGTGCAGTTTTCCTGTAAATTACCATGGAAACCATTTCCTTAAGCGTTTGGGGTAGACTGCAGTCATTTTAAAGCATGGATAACATGTTCAAATGACATGGAACCGTGCCAGATCCCACCACACAGGATTATGGTATCGATAGAATGAGGTTGTGCTCTGGAAACAGTAGAGCACTGCACATTTGCAGGATTATCTTGAGAATCAATGCTTTCTCCTTTTGTATTGCTTTTTTTGGTAAGAAATTGGGAGGCATGTTGGCCTTTAAAATTCAGCTTTTAGTGTAGCTCTTTCTGATATCGACATGCAACCCACTTCCAGGGAAATAGGTTCGCCATGAAAGCTGAACTTCTGGTGTGCTGGTGTGAATTCCACTGCTGTTGAAGAGACTGGAGAGAGGTGTATTCCTGCTTTGCAAGGACACTTCAGGAAGCACCTGGCTCTCCTTGGCCAACACTAATTCCTGTTGCAATGAAAGGAATGTCCTCCTCTTGTACTTAGGAGCAAGGTTAAACTCTGGCAAGAGCTGGCAGAGTAAACCACATGGAAATTAAATAGCAGGCAGGCTTAGTGGATAGACACACAGCAGGACATCTGGGTAAGCCAGATAAATTGTGCAACATGTTTTATCAACAGCCTACCCCAGCTCATCTGTGACTTACGGGAAGCTGCTTCTGTGGAGTCTGTTTCTCTATGTTCTACCAATGTGACTGAAAAGAGACTAAAAGCTTTAGGTAAAGGGAAGGGAAAAGTAGTAATACTGAACCTCTGATAATAGTTACATATCCATTGTGACCCTCCTCCCAACTGCAAGCTCATTCTTCTCCTTAGATAAATTAAATTTAACACCATAACTTCCAGGGCCAAGCAAGACTCACTTTAAGGTCATCTTTGAGATTTCAGGTTTGTATAAGGAGTCAAAGTTTGGAATTTTGGTACCAGAGGAAAATTGGTGGAATATCATAGTGGTAAAAATGTCCAAGTGTCCAAGCATCCATCTGCTCATCTCACACATAAGGTAACTAGAGAGGCCTTCACCTGGTTGGGACAGCTAACACAATTTCTCTTGATGAGGTTAAACATGCTAGATATAGAATGAGGTGGTCCAGAGGGGGAAAGGTGTGAATAAATTCATGTTCATGAATAAATTTTTTTTATGCTAGACAGCAGTTTATTTTTATGCTAGACACTAGTTGAGGCTGTTCTAGTACAGGTCTTATCCACTGGACTCCAATTACACTCTCTGGAAGGGGAGACTGTTGAGAGAAGAGAAGGCATTGGAAGACAGTGAGTGATAACTAATACAAAGTCCTATTTCACAGGATCTCTTCATTTGTGACACACTAGTATGTACTATCACTTACACCAGCTCATGTTAGATAGATATATTTGATACCTTAACCTTAACACATCAACCCACAGCAAGGTCAAATATTAGAACAAATTTATGGTAACACATGAGCTTCTGCTATTCCAGTTTATTGAAATCAATAAATTTATAGCTTTATTTGCATCTAGAAAAGTGCACAAGAAAGGAAGTATGTACAAAACAGTTGTGTGGCTGATGATTGCTTTTGAAATTTTATCTGATCTCAAATATTCAGCTACCTAGAAATATTTGTCGCTGGTTTAGCACATTTAGGTGCTGGAAAATATAAAATACTATTTCAAGTCTGTGCTTAAAAGGAGTAAGAAGTGATTTGGAGAATTATGGCATACACGATCAGCTATTGCCATGGAATATAACACCACAGCTTAGCATTTGTTCCATTTGGGGTTAATCAATGGAGATCCCTCAGGCCACCATCTGGTTTGGGTCCTGAGCCATCATCCTCTTCTTCCATGTAAGGGTGATATTGACTGTGGTTGATTAACACCCACAAAACCCTGAGCATTGGGGGCCAAGATACAACATTAAACACCGAATATTAACAAAAAAGAATTTACTTGTTTTGGCAAGAACAAACCCTTCAGAACTGTGTGAACAACAGAACTGTGTGACTGAAAGTGAACTGGGAGAATTTCCAAGGTTATGAGAAATAAAATACTTCGGACATTAGATTTTCAAGGATAACACCAAACACTTGTTCTACAGCTTCTCTCCTTTCCCCCATTTATCTTTAATTTAACTATGAGATTGTGGCTTCCAGAAAGTTTCCTTACTTGATAAGATCAAACATGATCCCAAATAAGCACTTAGTATGTTTGGCATATATATTCTAATTCAGATGTATTGTTCTTCAGAATATAGTCCTTCAGTTTTCCTTCAATATTAACTGCTCTTCTGAAACTTCAGCTCCAAGAGGGAGTTTCCCCTCTTGCACAGAGAGGATAAAGGTTGTGGCAATTAGCAACTCTAGTTACTGGGGTTAGCAATTACTAAAGAGGCACAGAAATCACAGACCTGTGAATCATTAAATTTTTTTGCCCTGTAAAATTCTGCTGCTTGCATAAGGTAAGTAAAGTTACATGAAGCCAGGAACAAAACCGACTGAAGAGAGAATCAGAGGGAAAACAGTAAAGAGATAAATTATGCTTTCCCCACCTTTGCCAATAGCTGAAAAGAAATTGGGAAAGGGATAATCTTGCTTTTGAGAGAAAAATGATTTTCAGAATAAGAAGTTAAATCTTTAAAAAGCATCTTCCAAAGGACGTAGGAAAAGATGGATTTGCATCAATTTTATTGTAAAAATTCTCTGCAAATGATAGTCTGAAGCAAGACTTATAAAGGTGCCTGGTTCTATGATATTCTTTAGTTGTATGGTCTAAAACAGAACCCCAAACAACTTTGAACAGTAAGGAGTTTAATATTTATTCAAAAACAGGTTGTAGTAGCTGCATCTCCCAACCAGAGGGTACATGGTAGCTAGTTTTCTAGAAAGCTCAAGAGACTCAATGGGTGAGTATCAGATAGGGAAACTACTTCATTTACACTTAAGCTAGAGAATTTAGGTTCTTAATTTATTTAAAGCCATAGATTCAGTTTAGCTTTAACCTAGGTAAAAAGTGAAAGACATTTTACAAGAAAAAGAAGCAGCAAGAAACAAGACAGCAGATATTATGTCAAAGCTGGAACAAGGGCAGAATTCAGGACTTGTCTGGCCATTAACTTTGTCCTTGACTAGTTAGGTCAACCTTTTGGCTCCCTGGAGAGTCAGCATGCTGGATTCCTAGAGAAGATGGAGAAGAAAAAACCCACGGTTAGAAACTTTGGATTGGATATCAATATGTTCATTCTTAAGTCATAATTAAAGATGTCTTTTAGAATCAGTAAACAGTCTCCTAGGGCAAAACGTGAGACGACTAAGACAATAAATATAGAACATGTAATAAAGTGATTCATGCAAGTGCTCAAGATATGTAGCTTTTTTCTCCCAGAAGAAGTTTCTTCCTCCCATCCCCCAATCTACTAGTTTAGCAGATGACCAAAATTACGCTTTCTTCATCTTTGTGACTTAATGATGAAAGAGACTTCAGTTGGTGGAGGATTTTTTTGGACTTTGGTGTTGGATCAAGTACAGAAACATGCATTTGTAGAGGTTAGAACCTATAATCCTGAATACAAATATATTTCTGTAAACCAACTTTACCTTAACTGAAAAAAGTAATCTAAGTAATAGTTTTCATTTAGGATTTCTGGATCTTAAATATGTAATCACTGCTTTAATAGTATTAGAAATCACCCGGATATTTGTTAAAAGATTTTCCTCTGTTCCAAAGGGGATTTCTTAGGGCTGAGTCTCCAGAACTTGCCTTTTCAAAAATCTCCTTCAGTTAGTTGAAGCAGATTTTATGGAAAATTACTTCAAAAACAATATAAATGTAGAACTGAGCGGGGGGAGGAATGATCCAAATGGCAAATAATGTCAATTTTTGTAAGAGCTTTATTTATTTAAATAATTAAATTTTTGATGGGCCAAGACATGGATGGGGCAAGACTGAAAAAATGTTTAGAATCTCATTCTTTTCATTCTTCCACCACATCAGCTCTTTCCTACCATATCTGAAGTGCAGATGGGCCTTCTTATCCCCACTACTTCAAGCTTTCAGAACAGTGAAAGTTGCTTCCACTGATTTTTGAGAAAGATGTTTCTCAATGGCCCTTCCTGGATCACAGTGGGAGGTGGCTAAATCTGCTAACCCACCTAGGAGAAAATCCTATAGCCAGAAAAACCAACCTGCTGATTCACCTGAACTTGCACTACTTTTGGCAGTTATCACTACTTTTGGGTTTAGTGCCATCAGACTATTTCAGACTAGCTTTGAGTGCCCTCACAAAGAAAAATATGTTGATCTGGGAGGCAGAAGAGCTGTGATCACCCTCAGTTTAGGTGACCTGTTTGTTGATCTCATTTTGAATTTAATAGTGGAAATCAAGTTTCTACTCAGACACTGTGCAAAAACCCCAGCAGAAAGGTAACTGGAACATTGTGTATATTTATTTAACTTAACTTTGATTTCTAACTTAAATATCAAAACAAATAATAGAATAGACTACCATATCCTTACAGTTATATTCTAAAATTGAAGTTTCCTCCTCCACCCTGAGCCAATTTTTTTTTTTATCAAATCTCCCAAGGTAAGCATAATAGTACCTTCTACTTACAGAAGTTAGGCAAAAGGATTTCCAAAAGGATCCCTATAATCATCAGGGGGTGCAGGTTGAGGAGAAGCCATCTAAGGAAATAAAATCATCCACTAGTAGGTATAATAGTTATTAAAAAAGTCCTAAAATTAAGGTTTCTTAAATTCTTTTTAAAATGATGTAGGTTACAGATGAGATATTGCATAAATCTATAGTGATTTGTGCTTCCCTGCTAGAAACTGGTGATATGTATTTATTATTTATAACTAAACCAAAGTTCAGGTGACTTTGTTTGTTCTCCTCCATACTAAATGGGAAATATTATTTGTATGAGCTAAAGCTCTATACATAGGAAATTAAGAATTTAAATCTTTGGAAGATTAGTTAAGATGTATTTTGGGTCAATTTTCTCCTAAAATGCTTTCATAAGCCAGGGTAAGTGAAAAAAACAAAGGACTTTCTCTATATGGTTTACATTTCTGGAGTCAGGGCAATAGTCTTGTAGAAGTAATCTTTCACTGCTTTGAGTTGATATTTTCTGTGATGATTCTCAATGATCAATCTTACTCAGCCATGCTTTACCATCAAAAAGTTATGATTTCAAGCAAGGCTAATTCAGGATGTGGTGGTTCTATGAGGCATGAACTTTGGAGAAACAGCTTCTAGTGGTTGATACTTACAGAGGCTTGTGATGAACTGAAAGAGTCTTTAGAGAAAGGGTTCTCAAAAGTGTTGTCAGCAGATTTGGTAACTGGCAGGGAACTTTGTCTGGCAGGAGTTGGCTTTGGTGGTTCTAGAAGGTAAAAAATCCAAGCAATTAGTAGACAGACAAACTTCCCCCAGATCTAAGGAGATGTATACAAGTTCTCTGGTAAAGCATATCTTTGAAATTTAGTTTCATATTTTTTAAATTTACATCAGTGGAACAAGAGTCACCACCAAAATACTAGTACCCCAATGATTACCATGGGCAAATTTATCACAGGTAAATTTGTACATTTACCTGAAGTGGAGGAGATTCAGAATTCTCCCATGTAAGTCATGGAATACAATATGGCTGAGGCTTTACTATATGGTCCTCCAGGTACCAACACCCATTTTGTGTGACTCCTGACAGACCTTTTAAGTATTGTCACAAGAGGGCAGCATTGGGCCAGGCCTTAGAAGCAGTTAACTGAGGTAAATAGCACCATAAGGGTAATAGTTGTTGCCATAACAACTGATTATAAGAAAAAAGAAAGAGCAAAGTTTTTGATAGATGGGAGAGGGTTCTACTGAGGGACTGTAGGGCCATGTGACTGTGGAAGTACAGGTTGGTAGAGTTGGAATAGTAGACAGGGAGGTGGGTGGCTTACCGTTGATCTTTTGCAAGAGTTGGTTAGCATCAAAGTCATCGTGATCTGCATTCTCCTGAAGAATGCCAACTTTGCTGTTGAAATAACTGGAGAAGGCACTTGAAGTCCCAGAGGAAGCCTGTTCTCCCTTCCTTGCGGGCACAGCAGGTGGCTGTCGCAACTGGAAGTCTTTAAACATTTCTTTCACTTCCTTGACTTCTCTATCCCCCAGTGGGTCCAAAGCAGTGAAGGCATCACTGGAGATGTCCTTTGCAGGGCCCATTCTTGGAGGTGGTTGAGGAGGAGTGGCTGTGAGAGAGGAGAGCATAGGAGATGGCTGGACAGCCCCAGAGGGTGGTGGGAAAATCTCCTGAAAAGGATTCCCCAAAGGACTTGTTGATGACCAAGCATTGGGTGCCACTGATGCTGATGGGCCCCAAACAGCAGGGGCTTGAGGGGAAGGTGAGGCTGCAAAGGATGAAGGCTGGCTCCAACCTGCAACAGCTGGGTTTGCAGTAAAAACAATTGCTTGACCAAATCCTGCAGGTTGACCACCCATCATGGCTCCTGGGACCACCGAAGTGGACTGATTGAAGACTAATGATGCTGGGCTCCAGGGTGCTACCTGAGGGGATGCAACTGGTACACCACCTGAAGAAAGAGAGAGAAAGGAATTTTCAGGAGTAAACTTGAAGAGGAGTCTTCAGTTTCAGAGACAACTAGAGGAGAGCATGTGTGGAAGCATCTATTGGCCAACACCTTGAGTCTTGAGGATGACACAGAAATAAAGGCTCCAAGAGATTCAATCACTAGACATCAATCACTAAGCATAAACAGGCTAAATAGCATAGTGAGAATTTCAGTGTTGACTCATTTCAAAGCCTGTGTTCTTTCTGACAGAATTTTTTGGAAAACTTTTCTCTTTATTTGAGTAATAAAGCTCATAGGTAACTAATCAGGAAGAAAATGAGCCTTTATCATATATTTTTATGTATATGCGTATATATAGTCCATACATTTATATAGAAACACACATATATTTATCATCTATCTATCTATCTATCTATCTATCTATCTATCTATCTATCTATCTATCTATCTATCTATCTATCTATCTATCTATCTATCTATCTATCTATCTATCAATTATGCATTTCCACTAGAATAGGGTCTGTCAGTAGTATGAGCTTGTTAAGTGATATATTTACACTTAGCTTCCTACTGGTTATGAAGTAGTTAATTAAGCACCCCTTTGGGCACTCTGAGTCACTGATTTGAGTTTTTCACGGCAGCTGGTGCATGTCTGAGGTCATATGCAAACTGGCTATCACTAGTGTTTTAGGTTGCTATAGGCTTGTGTCCCGAAGAAACCATTTCAAAGTTTCCTTGCTTTTTGTTGCTGCCAAGGTTGACACAGCTATATCAAAGGATGATAAAATTTAGTTGATGCCAAAATAGTTTCAGATTTTCATATATAAAAATAGAGGAAAGTCTGGTTATCGTGGGAGAGCTGTTTCAAATAAGAGTTTCCTGCCATGTGTCACTCACTAAACTTTGCCAGAAGTTAGAACAGAGCATTTGAAAGGGGAAGAGAGGGAGAGAAAATGGTGTAAATGACAAATACTTTCTGAGGTAACCAGTGCACTGCATCCAGGCACCTGTGAGTTGTGGAGGGATGGTGCTCACTCATACTTATGGGGTGTGGATCAGGAATTAGTTACATTATAACATCTTTGTCTTCCCCAAGTTTGTTCCCCTCCAGTCTTGAAAGGCTCATTCCCAACAGCTTGTTCTAATATGGAGGTGTTTTCTCTCCTGCTTCTTCCCAAGTGTATCAATGACTCAGTTAAACTGTCATCACCAGCAGAAAACCTAAGATCAAGCTGGTACCTATTTACAAACGATGTTCTGCTCTCAAAAACCTACTTGCCTTGAGCTTTGAAGCAGAACATTATTTAGTTGTGAAAGTTTTCTCACCCCATTCAGAAAAGGGCTTTAAAGTTGAGTAAGGGATGTTTTTGTTTCCAGAGCAAGAAAGATTTTGAAGATGATTTTCAGAGACCAATGTGACAAGATAATCTATCTTTAATTTCCTTAATACTGACGATTGATGTTATTATATTCAAATTCACATGATCATGAATATCTATGGTGTGTTCATAGAGATTTAAGAAGGTTTAAGAAGATTAATTACTAAACTGGAAAGTCCACAAACTATGGCATAGAGACTGAAAGTGGGGGACACTGGCTCTCAACCTAGCACCCCAGGTTTCTGTCATTCCTCTCTGGTATCGAGGCACATGGCTGTTTTTCTTTTTTTTTTTAATGAAATGCTAATTCAAACACTGTTTCATAGACACAGAAACTAGACTTAATTTAGATAAAATATGCATACTCCTTTCATAACTTACAAAGGGGAAAATTCTCATAAGCTTCTAAAAGTGGGTTTAGTTTGAACTATCATTGCTGATGTTCTAGAATAAATTTATTTAAACTTTTAAAAATGCATCAGAGTCATTTATTCACAGAAGGTATAAATACTAGAGTCGAATTTTATCATTTATGGTGCCATCTCTTAGGAAAATGTGTGACTAGTCGTAGTGGATGGTTGTAGAGTAGTAAAGAGAAAAAAACATATTTTCCAGAAATTAAAGACTTTCTTAGTATATATTCACGGCAGCTTTCTTTCCCACTAGAGTATGTAATTGCACTACCAGGTCACACACATTGTGTTTCCAAGACATTCCAAAGGCCCCTGGAGAAAAAGGGGCAATAAGAAAAAAAGAGAGTGTGGGTATAAAAAATTCATTTTATTACCTTCCATTGCTCGATTAAAACACAGAGTAGTTAGTCAAAGCTTAAGACTCAGCTTTTGACAATAGCCTATTCCCACCCTCCCACCCCCCACCCCAGTTCTCCAGAGGAGACATCCCCCAGCTGAGTCTAGCGGAAGCCAGACCTACAACCTTCCATGGCTTGGCTGAGGATCCCTGCGAGTGGACAGGGGCTATACTGTAGAGCTCAGTTTGAGTCCCATGTCCAAACATGGAAGAGTCATCAGTATTCTGCAGTTGTCTACCCCAAGGCCTCATGAGGGGCACCTAGCCAAATCGCTGCCCTTCGTCTGAATAAATTAACAGTTATAGGGACCAGCTGTATTTTCAGGCTGACTTGTTAAATATTGGCTGTAAAAAATTCTTCAGGGCATTGGTCTAGACTACAAAGCTCAGTGATGAAATCTTGTCTTGGGTACTGCATGCAAGGTCTCTACTCTTCCACAAAGAAAAGTGCAGACCACCTCCTCTTGGGGTGCAGGAAAGAGAGTGACACAGAAAGAGAGAGAGAGAGGCCACAAGAGAAATGGAATGCTTAGAGAGAGTCTCTTGATGGTATAAATGCAAGTAGAGACCTGAACAAGGAGGCTTCTTGCACCCACTCTGAAATTGGGTACTCACCCTTCCTTACCATGATACTCCAGATATGATTAAACTGATTTAATAGGACAGGAACCAAATAGTTTCCTTTGCAGGAAAGTAGCAAAGAAAAGAAAATGGGGGGGTGGAGGGGGGAGTCTTGATGACTGACACCGCAGGAAGCAGAGAAAGTCAAAGTTTACTCTCCCAAAGAGGAGAGTCTCTCTTCAGCTAATCTCCCAACACTCCTCTAAGCTGGAGTCTATTCAGAGCTTGCAGAGATGCCAAGAAGCAGAAAGACAAGGGAAATCCCCACCAGGACAGCAAAGACAATTGTTGGGGCTTCTGAAAACTGTCCTGTAGGCTGTGGGTAGGACCTTCTCCACTGTCCTGCAGGGGTGGTGAAGTAGCTCATGTGGGCTAGTGACACATCTACAGATGACAGCACCAGCACATCTTAAGTGTGATAAGATTCTTCTCTTCCTTTTTCCTGTGGTTTTTACAACTTCAAATTCTATGACATACCTTCTAACTTTACTAAAACCCAATAAGCCAAACTGATCTGGATATATGCTTGTCCCATACCCACCATCAGCCTAGAAGGAAATGGAACTCAGAACCTAGGATGTTCTTTCTATGGCTACATTTGCTACAGACTTATCTCCCCTTTGGGGAATATAACTCTTTCAGAAGGGATATAAGCTTAACAAGGGATATGGCATTCATCTGGCAATGACAATTTACATAAAAGACATGCATGTTGCTCATTTTTCCAATCTGACGATTATCTCCAGGAAGCCAATATCAGTTGGTTCAGGTAAGGGCAATAATGAAAATGGATCACTTCTCACATACCAAATTCAAGGAGCCAAATCTCAACTACAAGTCAAGAATACCAAATGGGGGTGGAATTGGACATAATGAAAAATGAGATGAGTTCCCCTAGAATGCTCAAATTGTATGTCCCTGGGACCTTGTGGATATGAAGTGACATCTTCCTATGAATCATCATCATAAGTGGGGAAGTAACAGCGCCAAACTTAGCTCCATCTCTCAGCACCTACCTAGACCTGCAAGGGGCCCCACTGAGGCAGAAGCACTTGTTTTGAAGAGATCCAGAGGGTTTGTCTGTAGGGGTGCAGATTGTCCTGTAGGTGAAGTCTGGCCTGGAGATTCTGAGACGGGAGGAGCAAAGATGTCTGATGCAAGCAAATCATTTGCTGGAGACTGATAGGGCAGAGAGGGAGATAGAAGAGTTATCAGTAACCATGTGATGTAGTTTTATTCTGCTCTTACTGTGCACCTTAAGTTTGAGAGCCACAAAAAGAAAGCAATTTTCCTGTTATTGACAAACTATCATTAAAAAAAATGTGAGAGAGGCATGTTCCTGCAAAGAACCACAGGTAGGGTGTGAGTAACTAATACCACGGAGACCCTCAAAGTGAAATCTACTTTGTTTATTTGTATATTTATATTGATCTGGTCTCCTTACCAGCTAAGAGCTTAAAGCTTCTGGAAAGAGGAACAATTATCAATAAGCAGTCTCACTACTTTTGATCATTTTATTGGATTTGAAATCAATCTTCATAAGATGATACTTTAGGCTAGTCATTTAGCCTTTGTATTCCAAACACAAAGATACTTAATGGAACTGTATTTTTGGTTATTTATGAATGAAATGGTAACAGTAAATACATAAGTTTCTTTCAAGGCAACGAGTCATTTAGTGAGTATTTAAAAGAGGAGCAAACTTAGGAGTTCCACACCACCACCTTGGGTATTAATGACACATGGGAGCTGGGGCAGAGGGGCATGTGTTAGTGTGGGGAAAGGATAAAAGAAATCATAAGAACCTTGTCCTCCACCCCCCTCCCCAACCAGAACATGATGATCAAACTTACCAGAGGCACAGAAGCATAGCAGCATAAAAAAAACGGAAAAACTTGTGTTTAGTTAATAAGAAGTGACAAGGCATGCAAACGGAAAGCAGGGTGTGACAAATACTGTTGAGTAAGAAGCAATTAGAGGAAGGTACTCCTGGAGAACGATGTGTCTTATCCCACCTTCCATTTTACAGCCACACGGGAAGCTACAATAGCAGCAGGAAAGAGCGAGCTTGCATCACACCACCCTTTGGTACCGAACATGCATTCTGCCAATGGTTATGTGGAGAAGACAATTCACCTTAGCAGTCCTTCTGCCTCTTCCTGGTTTGGTACTTTGTGGAGGTGGGATAATGGCAATGGAGTCTTGTGGTGAGGACTGGACAGAGCTTTCCAAGTCCTGCTTTACGCCATTCGGTACAGTGAGTCCTTTGGGAGGGCTTCCCACAAAAGGGTTCGGGGAGGATTTGATATGGAAGCCATTCTGTTCTCTTTCAGATACCCCATTTTGATTTCTCACCGCTGGCTGTGTTTGCGTACTTGAAAAGGGCCATGGGCCTGTCTGAGCTTCCTGTTTGCCAGTCCGGTTAGAGATCTGGTCAAACTGCTGACCAAAGTAATCAACATCCCCATTCAAGGGCCCGTTACTCAGTGGAGAAGACAAGCTACTCAAATTCTCTTTCTTCTGATCTGGAGAGTTGTGAGAATCAAACGAAGAGGGTGTTGATTGGTCTGGATGTGCAAAGGGATCATCACGGAAAGGATCAGGATTAGGGGTGGGAAAAAAGTTGAGATTGGCAGAAAAGGCATTTTCAGGCAAGAAAGATGCCTGAGGCTTTGGTCGAGGGAGGGAGCAGGAGGTGATGCCATTTGTTAAGAATGAATTTTCTCTTAAAGAATGCTGATTGGTGTCGATTTCAGAGTTTAGATCCACTAACAGGATATCTTTGCTTTCCTATCATATTTGGAAAGAAAAAAAAAAAAAAGAAAGAAAGTGTTAGTCCATGCTGTGATTTCAAATGAGAAAGCTCATAAAATGACCAGGGTTATCAAAATTCCTGTTGAAGTTTGTCTTGACAAATTGGTTGACCATTATTATTTCTTCCTATCACCTCTCTGAGTACATTTACTAGTTGTAGAATAGGTCTTCCTGTTCCATGTCATACTCTTTGAATCTCAACTTTATTGGTGAAACCTTAGTTGTTTACTTTAGTCATGTCTCCACTCACCCTTATAGACTGACTGAGTTCATAATCACCTTTGTTTCAAATCATGCCTTTGAAAGTCTTAAAGGGAATTCATCATGAGCCAATCTACCTGATTATTTAAGGATATTGTGCTCAAAGGGAGAAATGACACCAGAAACCTAGCCCAGCCTCAAACCTATGAGTTTCCTCTGTTGGGCCTCAATGTCAAGTGGCATTACTTCTCTAAATGGTCAATTTACTGAGAAATGCATTCATACTTTATATAAAGTCTTGGTTGTGATGAAATGTAAGGTCAAGTACATTTCTCTACAATTGACTTATCTTGTGAAGGTAGGACAAAGATTTCTCCTTTACATCATAGCCCATATTGCATGTCTTCGTAAATACTTAAGGATCTTTTTGAAGGTATCAACTAGATTGGATCTCTTATCCTTATCATGCTAGCCTGTCCTTTGTACATACTGTTTTTATCTATGTTCTCTGAAGAAAGCAAATTTCAAAATTGCAGAAACAATCTAATATCATACAATAGGTTGACCTCTCATGCATCTAATTTTGTCATAACATGAAGTGATTTGTGTTGTTACAATCTAATGTACTTCATGGGAAATGTTAGTCTTTATCTTCCCTTTAGTTTATACTAATCTTTTTGTACAAAGTAGAAATGTGAGCTTTTCTAAAATTTAATTGAAAAGACATATTAAATGCTACGAATTCTGTCCCATCATTTTTCTGGTATGTTTATTATTTGAACTCTCAATTTTTAGGCAATCCATTCTCACATAAATGTTGCAAATTTGATAACTCTGACCTGTCTTTTTTCAAGTCAATGACATAGTCTAGGATTCATTTGGATAGAACTGCCATAAACTCAGACCTTTCTTCTGACTAAGTTTGGCCATAAAATATTTAACTGTGATAATAATAGGAGAAAATAAACAAAAGAAAAAGTCTAGTTGAAATGGACATGAAAAGTCTAACATTTTCTTGAGCAGATTACTAAATATTTTGATCACTGATACAAAAACAACCTCAAGGGAATATAAAATTCTCAAGCTAGTAGCTAAAAGTAGGGCTTACATAGTCCTGGCCTCAAAGAGAATAAAATCAAAGTTTTAGAAAAAGTCCTAAATCAGACCTGAATGGTATGCTGTCTTTTGGCTGTCTTAACCATGAGATATAAAAACACAATTTTTAAGTCAGGTGTTTGCTTTATAATAAGAAGAATTTATCAGAAGAAAGAGCTTGCAATTAAAAAAATAATCAAAGAAATGGATTAGAATATATCTTAGTGGAGGAATCTTTAACAATCAAAAGGTAGGACAAACTGTATTACAAAGGCTTGTGATTTCCATATTCATTGATTTATTATGCGCCACCTCTGGGTTAGAACAGTTGGGTGTTCACAGCTGGTAGCGTCCTCCTTTTCAAATACTTCAGAAGAAGTTCTTAGGACACCACACAGGAGCCACAATGTTAGACTTCTGAATAATCGCCCTATAAGTAAAATGTATAAGGCTCTCCTCAGGTTGTGCTTGTCGTTGTTCAACATTAAAAGTCTAATTCATTGACTACAACTCAAAAATGTACAGCTCTTCACCCATTCCTTTGATCATGACTTTATTGCAAAAAAATAAAATAAAAAAAAGACTTCACTAATTCTTTGTTGAATTAACAATGCTCTATTGACATCATTTGAACACCTGAGAGATAAGCACTGGTGACATGAATGTGAAATACAGTCCCTGCTATAAGAAGCTCCAGTGAGAGAGGTAAATAGGCCTTCTAAGAGTCATCTGAATGGAGATTAAAGACTGAATCCCACTGCCTCGTTCACTAAGTAGCTCATACCACCTAATAATTCCAGTCTGTGAAATGCTGGACTTCCCTATTCAATATTTGGTGGCTTCCTGCTACTCACTTTACTAAAATAAACTTCACTGGACAGCTTTCAAAATAAGCCATAATAGGATGTAGCTTATTTCTAGCCTACTCATTATTTTTCTACAGACTTTAAAGACACAACTCAAATCAACATCCAAACAAAGTCTTTTCCCAGTTATCCTTTTATTTTAATTTCACTGGTGTTTACCCATGGAGCCTTATGTATACATGACACTCATGCTTTATCTTCTGATTGATCTCCGTATCAATCTAACCTTCCTGACGAGGGTTATGTCTTCCAGTTTTGTCATGATAACTATTTTCAACTGGTCAAGTTTTTAAAATTAGAAAGCATGTTTTTTACTTTTTTTTTTCTTTTTCATTCTGGTTTTGTTCGAAAGTGTGGAAATATATTGCTCATATGATTTCCCAATAAAAATTGTATTTTAAGTAATGCCATTTAGTTTGCAACATGAGTTTTAATTGAAGTGCCTGAAACTATTTTGCATAATTTAGGAAAAGGGTTGTATCAAGGAACCACTAAGAAGTCTATGTAATTTAGATTTCTTCCTCTTTTCATATCTTCCGGAAGAATTATTGTAGAATTTGATTATATATGCTAAATTTACCAGGTATAGATTAAGTCCATTTTATAACCTATAAACAGAGAGTCAATATGTAAAAATGAGTTGGCATATTTAAACCAGAACATAATGTATACTGCTAATATTATTTTACTTATCAGATACCATCTAAGTTAATGTATTTACTATTTTAATTTATCACTAGTTTACCTAAAACTTGCATTTATTCCTATAAATTAAAAATTCTTAGAAAACATGGATCTAGTATAAATGAAGCTCAGAATTACCTATTTTATTTTTCATCTCCTTTTTTAGTACTTTCTAGAAGACTACAGAAACAGGTTTAAAAGATAGCGTTTCTTTGCCTGGAATATACTGGAATGCCACCTCAAATTTTGAGTGCTTTAATCTCTTTCAACATTCTAAGTTATACATGGAAAGAAGGGAATTCAAATACTGATCTGTTTTGGGGAGGGGGGGCTACTAATTGGGGACAACACTGTCTAGAAATCAAAAGAAACTCATAGATATGATGGGTCTTTAGGGTTATCTAATCCAATGTTTCAAAAAATTGTAGCCTTATAATGGCATCCAAACCTAAAGATTCTATAGGCAAGTGTTAAAACCCACTGTTTAAAAGAATATTAAAAAGACTTTTCTATATTGGGTGCTTTTTCGGCCCTTTAAAACATTATTATGCCTTGTGAAATCTCATAGGGTTGGGGCTAGAGAAGAGAGCACAGAGCCCTGATTCTCCCACATCTCACTTATCCTTATTATTTTATTTTCCTTTTCATCATTTATTTTATTCAGTGAACTTTTATAAGTTTGGTTTTCTCTGCAACACTCTGGGAAGTGAGACTCTTAACCTAGTTCTCAAATGCAGTTGCTTGAATTAGCATAACATCAGTCATAAATGCTTGTTCCACAATTCTCTGGATAAGACTCATAGATAGATATTTTGTGCCCATTACTCTAGACTGACATCCTTTAGTCCCATCTACTGGTAAGTAAATGCCAAAGTCACTTACTCAGGTAATATTTTACTGAGGTAATTATTTTACTCAGGTAAAATAGATGAATACCCTGTAGTTAACATGATTAATAGCCTGTGTGATTAGTTTTAATGTTGAGCTTCCCAATAGACAGTATGATGTCATTGACACTGTGCATCGTGCCCATTTCTGTGCCTTGCTAAGAGCAGGAACTCAAGAAAGAGTTAAATAAACAATAGAAGTTGCAAGATGTCGTTCAAAATATCACATGGAAATTTGCAAGATGTCGTTCAAAATATCACATGGAAATTTCACTTGAGGTTTATTGTGTGAGGCCTGAAGACTTGGATATATGCCTTGAATCTGAACCTCTTTCTCGAATAATTGAGTTCTTTCCTGAAGTACCATTTCCTTATCTGTAAAGGAAAATATTATTCCGTTCTCACAGAGTTATGATGGCTCAATCAAAGTTAAGAAAACTTGATATACTGTGATAGCCTGTAAGGAATGAGCAATTATTTTAAAACAAGAAAAGAATTTTATTGAACATCACTTGTTTTAATTCTTACTTCACACCAAGCTTATGCTGCTAAATAACAATAAAGATAAAAATAGGGGCCATGAGGCTTTAAATGAATTATCTCACAAAGGTTCTTCTCAACAGTCCAAAGACTATTATTAAGCTTCTTCAAATCCTAAGTCATACCAAAAAGGACTACATTACCTGACCTATTGCTCAGATTTAACCTATAAGCAATATTGATATGTCTGATTAGTGGCCATAAAGTTACCATGGTGACTTAAGATGTAAATTTGTTAGAGTAGCCATTTACACTGTATGTAGAAAAATCAGCAGTCACCAAGTTTCAGTGAGATGATAAAAGTTTCTGGTTTAATTGCCAATTTGATTTATAGATGTCATTTCCATTACATTGCAAATTTAAAAACAGAGACTTACTGTTGGACTATTTAGGTCAGGAGGTGTAGACATGTCCCCAAACAAATCCATCTGGTCAACACCCTTAAAAAAGTATTTGAATTAGATTCAGATGTATCTACTAAAAAGGATTACTCTGTATATTTTTAAAATTGTTTCCTAAGCAAAAGTTTAGGAAAATATTGCTGGATTTTCATTTAACTAATACCTATTTGATAGTAGGCAAGGTCAGGAAGTGTAGACATGTCCCCAAACAAAGCCATGTTGTCCACACAATTAGAAAGACATTTGGCTTAGATTCAGATATGTTTGCTTAAGGATGACTTTGAAAATAGGTATAAACATTGCACTAATAGTTCAGAAAGTAGATATTGCCATTGAATGTTCATACATATTTGATACAGATTTGGCATTATAATATTTATGGGAAGTAGAACCCATGTTAAGATAAGTAATAATCATTAAACATGACATACATACCAATTTCAATCTGTTAGCTTGCTCATCAAAAGTCAGGAGGGAGGCATTCCCATTCTGAAAAGATGGTAAATATTTAAGGGTTTAGAATTTAACTTCCTGCAGCATGGCTTCCTAATGATTTTGACACTGATCATTCATTTGGACATCTTCCATCAGCAGAGGGGTGATGAGTATATAAGTGATAAAGCTAGATAAGGTGCTTGCTTAGGTAGTAGGCAAGGGTTTATACACATCACATTCACAAAGCACAAGGAGTAAAGATGCAGTTTTACCTCTTCTGCTTTGTTGGCTTCTTCAACCTAAAAAGAAAGATAAAGATTCACTGATCTAAGCAATTAGAAAAGTGAGTTCAGTTTTTAGACTAAATAGACACATGGGTTCCCAAGTAGAAGGAAGACGGTATCTTATAGATTATTCCTGACCTGTGTTTCTACTCCCCTTTTCCTATCAATACTGGATAGACATAAACTTGGTAGTTCTTTTTTCCACCTTAGAATTAATAGGAAATGTATAGGGACTAAAGACAAGAGCCAGCAACTGGAAATGAAAAGTACTTCCATCCAGTCATTGGCCCACTGGGAAGAGAGAAAACAGCTTTACAATTTGAAGAGTCACATAGAAACCAACTCTCCAGGCAGACTATCGTTTACATAATGTTCAAACATGATCCTGATATAGTCTTAAATTTCTTAGGCTGATATAAAATAGTACTTGCCTTTTTCTTTTCTTCTTCCTTTTTCTTTACATTATAGATGACTTGAAAAAGGTCTTTAAGATCAACAACTAATGGCTCAGCCTGATGCAAGAAGAGAAAGGATCTTTATCAATATTTTGATATAACTCTTTTCTTTCCTTTGCCCCATCAATTCTAATCAGTATCAATTTCATCCTTTCTGTTAAAGCTCCCTTTGCTTATGGGGGTATCATTACCACCTCCATCTCCAGGTACCCAGAAGACAGCGTGTTAATGAGTACACAGGAAAAAAAAAAATAAAAGGTGCCACAATTTACCAAGTCCCGTAGTTTCTGGGAACAATTTACTGTTGTTTTAAAATCAACATTGATCTTACGAGAAAGCCCACTGAGTCACACACAACACGGATATTAATGACATTTAAAATAAATGACTTAAGCCAGTAAAGACAGTCATCCTCATCCTCTGAATCATTACTTAGTTTCACATCTGATGGCTTCCAGCCAGGGTTCAGCTGAGTGTCATACACAGCTATGCTTACATGAGGATCAGGACCACAGAATGGCTTACCTGCTGCCCAGTTTTTATGGCAAAAAACTGATGCTGGCCTTCTCCTCCACACACATAACCAAATGCCCTGTTATCAGTCACATCACGAGCAATGAAGGAAATCTTATTTACTGGATGTTCGTGTTCTATTACCTGAAAAAGGACATAAAATTATTTATTGAGAAAACTAGAATCTGTTTACAGGCTAGCACAACAAGCATTAGGTTCCCAGGCATATAGGAAAGGGAGAAAACAATTAAAGGAAAGAAATTTTGCCTTTGGTTGAAGGCTAGAACTACATTAATCCTTGCTGGAGAGGGTTCAAAGAGGAACAAAGTTTAGAAAACACAAGCGGGTAGAATGTTCGTTCTTAAAATATTGATATTGGATTCTCTCTATACCATATACGTGATGCCATTATTATAGCAAGGACAAAGTGAGCACTGTGAGACCAAGAATTTTTAAAGTGAAGGTGGGGACACATGATCTCTAAACTAACTCAAATAGTTAGTTCAACTATTTAAACTCAATTCAAACTCAAATGAATGGCATAACAAAGTGGGAGGAGTCACCCACGGGGGTAAAGAACAATGGCTAAAAGTGGTCAGGGGACATTTCTAAGCGTCATTGGAACAGTTTCTCAGTACATTCTGGAAGTGATCAAATGCTGCCATCAAGTATTTCTCAACCTTGTACAACTGGTCACCGTCATTATCTAGACGCTGCATGTGGCAGTAGTCACGTGGACTTGGTAGCACCTTTTTCTTTGTTCCTTCATCTCCTTTTCTCTTGATCCTTTCAAGCAGAAAGTAGGGATCAACTCTTCAAAGATGTCTGTAAATGGGCTGTGTCTTGATTTGCTTCCAGAAACCTAAGGCCACTGAAAAGTTTACACTGGGTTTCTTGGAAGGTTTGAGGGAACCTGACACCATTCTCTGATAAGCTGCGGAAAGCTGAGAGATGAATGAGAATGGAGACAGTGTTGCATGAGGACCTGTGGGTGGGTGAAGAGTGTCTTAAGGGCCAAGTTGGACAATGCATTTTAGATAATGGGTGTCCCTAGGAAGAGAAGAGGTAGTAATTGGAGGTCTGCCCACCATACCTTGATGTACTGGAGTATTTTTATAGTAATGAAAAGGAACTACAGATGCCATTGTGAGTGAATGAATATCAGGATATCTTGTGGAGCAGAAAAAAATGGATGAAGAAGACATGAAGTATGATAGCTTTTTCATAAGACTTTATCAACACAAGAGAATAAGAATATTTATATATGATAAAAACAGCAACCACCAAAAGTGAACATCATTAAATCTTTGGGGTCACATCTTTAACCCCAAGGAGGCAAGGAAAAGACACAGGAATGGAAAAAAAGGTAGATGTTACAAGTAAAATTCTAGCTTTAGATTATCTGCTAAATGTGCCTGTGAATCAATATATTAAAATAAGACCCATGCAGAGCATCTCATAAGCTGTTAGGATTATTCTAGTTCTGTGAGCTGTGGGGTCAAAATAAAGTACCCAGGTGATATTTACAGCATACCTGTGTTCACAAACTGAAGATTCACAGCTATTACCTGAGGTTCATGTCTAGTATAGGAAATGATAGGAATGTGAAAATAAAGTATTTTAATTCTTCACCTTCTACTCTGTTTTCTGCTTGTTACTGTGGGAAAAGTAATATAAACTGGTTTGTTTTTTCCTACAGAACTTTGGAAAGGAAAAAAGAGAAGCTGGAATAAATAGCAAATTGTCAGACTTAGGTGGTTAGAAAACTGTCAGTGAAAGTGAATTAAAAACAAAACCTTTTTGACAAATCTAATTAAAATTAACTTTTAATATCTATAAAAAATACTTTCAGGAGAAATTTTATGAGCAACAGATTATCATTGGACAGCACTATAAACACAAAAAATGGCTAAAGATTCTAGATTCTAGATTCTAAACATATTAATGTTTGCAAGCAGAATTAGCAGGTGTTTCAATCATCTCAAATTGCTTCAAGGGGACCACATCTTGTACTAATGAACACATTTATTATTATCCAAATAATCTCCTATGAAAGTGAATTCTATTTTTTTACTCATTGATTTTTATGAACTTTTGTATACTAATCAACTATACAATTCATTTGCAATTAACAATAATTCATTTGCAATTAGCAAATGAATATAAGTACAGCATGAAAGTTCTTAATGAAAATTAAATGACAAATATATATTTATAAATATGTATTTCATTCTTTAATCACTAATGCTTTCCTTCTTTGAAAGCATAATGTCAAATTAGATAAGTCAGTAAAAGAAAAATACACCATCAGTAGATGGTGTCACAATATGTAGAATATAAAATAACTAAATTAATATGAAAGTGAATTCTTACCCCAGTTTTCTCATCAATTAGTTTTATCCCAGAAAGAGAAATGTTGACCCAGATCCTTTGTTTGTGTTGTCCCTGAGACCGACCAGCTGCTGCCATTCCCTGATAAGATTGGGAAAACAAGAAAAATCCAGTTAAAGATACCCTACGAAGCACCTCATACTAAAATTCTAAAAGACAGTCAGCATTGTTTTCACTTTGGTTACCACCTGTGAAAGAATTAAGTGCCTTTTATTATAAGAGACAGCAGGATACAACAGAAGCCAAGTGTCACCAGTGGGATGTGTGAGCCTGACACATTATTCCAGATCTCTTGGCCTTAGAATAGTTATGCTTAAAAACAAGAGAAATGGCTTAGAAGATCTTCAAAGGTCCCTTCTAGGCCTTAATTTATTTAACCTATTATTTATTTGATTAATTATTTTCACATAACGAGAGGACTAGAATTTAAAATATAAAAACTGAAGGACTGTACCGTTTCCAGGTACAGTTCTCAATTTCACCTAAACAGTTTCAGGGTCTAAAATGTGAGGTGTCCAAAGGGGATGGCACCTAGAGCCCTACTATATACCTGGTTCTATCAGGCTCCTAGAGTAGTAATCAAAATATTCAGACTCATGGTTTCTAATGAAATGAGAAAAATTTACCCAGCAACTCTTGGTTAATGACATGAGTAGAAAAGTTTTTCTTAAGGTAAAGATGCACCCCCCCCCCCCTTTTACCTTTAGTTTCATCATAGAATCTTGGCTCATTTTATCACCTCTTGCATCTGGCACATCATCAATACCAATTAGTTTGGCCTTGTATTTTACACCATCACCTTTGAATCTGGCCAAGAGATACTCATCTGTCTTTTCAGTGCCTAAAAAAAGAAAGTTTCCAACTGTATTTAAATATCAGCCCTGGGGTGGATGAATTAGGTCCAAATCTAGGTAGCATAAAAGACATTACAATTGATCAAATATGTCATATTCTACTCTGCCTTATTCACAGTTCCTTTGGATAAGATCATATTCCTTAATGTTCCATTGTGGAGTAGACAGGGGAGAAAATAAACTCTCAAAGATGCATGAAACATGGATTGGATTCTGGGAATAGGTGAGGTGGAATTTTTTTGTTTTTTTTTTTTTGTTTTTTTTTTTTTTTTTTAGACTAGGTCTCGCTATTTTTGCCCGTGGAATTGCAGTCTCATGTTGCCTGGGGTACCATGGACTCAAGCGGCTCCAGCCTCAGGTTTGCAGGTAACTGGGATTACAGGCGTGCGCCCCCTCGCCCAACTATGTTTTTGGAACTAGGTCTCGCTACATTGCCCCAAGTGGGACTCGAAACGCGATCCCCAGTTCCGGTGGTGGCCTCCTAGACTGCCGTTTACAGGTATGTGCCACCATGCCTGGCCTTATTTGGGGATATTTAATATCATTGTTTTAAAAGATTTTTTTAAGACTTTAAGGAGGATAGTATGTTTAAACAGAAAATAAACCATCACACAATTCATTTGCACTTTTCACTGTCAATAGGCAGAGGAAGTTATGATTAAATACTTTGAAAATACTTAAGTTAATGGTAAAATCTTTATAATTCCTGTTGCTTCAGAAAGGTCTGCAGAGTCTCTTTTCCATAGATAAAGCTTAGAAGGGAAGGCCTCTGTATATTTTCAAGGTGTGGAATAAAGATTCCAGTAATTTCTAGTGATACTTTGGGTCCAAAGAATAGTTTCTTACGCAAAAAAGATTTTGATTTCTACAAAACAGCAACTTCAGCAAAACCAATGGTGAACAGTTTAGGGAAGGATAATCATATATGTGATAGCTGCACTTATTAACAACATGTTGATAGCTTCAACAACATGTTGTGGAAGCTTCCTGGCAGTGCCCATGTTGGTGCACCACAGGATTCAGGGAGAAGTCTTGATATATATGGAAGGGACTGATTTTTCTGTCACTATCCAGCTTTCCCATTTAGCAGAACCTAAGATTAAGCTGAGGCTGAAGCAAGGCAGGACCGATTCTTGCTTTACCTTGAACTTCATATTTCTTCATGGAAACCCATATTAGCTCTCCTGCTTAGCCTCAAGAGGATTTCTCCTTACCTTTCTTCTTTTCCTTCTTTGATGGTGCTTTTGTTGCAGCCTGCTGATCGGGCTGACCATTTGCTGTACTGGCTTCCACTTCGTTAGACATGGTGAGAAGGCAGGCAGCAAATCCTGGCACCCGCTGACTCTCAGTGACAACAGGAGGACCCCAGTAGAGATAGCTCAAATGAACATAACCCACTACAGACACCTGTAGGCAGATTTTAGAAGCATAATGAGATAATAACACAACAGACCTAGATCTACTAACACCAATGTCTTAATAGGTCTCTGACTTGTGATTTGCGAGTATAGTTTTTCAGACTCATTTTGTTCTTTCTCTTCTATTAGACTGAATCACAAAAACAGGGGAATGGGTGGAACTGTTTCCTTTGTATTTTCTAAAATGGAAAGAGGGCAAACAATAGATTTTTCTTTTAGCAATCAGTATCTGGCAACACTTAATGAATATCCTGCTTGAATTAGAATTTGACATATAAATCTGACATTAAAATGGGATCAAAATGAATTATGGAGCACCTACTATGTAACTCATTGACTATAAATAATTTAATGCTCCCTTTTTAGTGTGAACATCCTCAAATCTGTAGTGATATGTTCCTTCCTTAAGCTCCCTCCTCTGTGCATCAGGGTGGGTGAAAACACAAAAATTGCAGTCAGTACAAACACAGAAACATTCAAAAGATTTTCTCACCTCCTAGGAACCAAAGTTTCTACACAACGTTAGAGAGACTTAGAGAACGGTTAACTTTCTACATGGACAGAGAACTGAAAGCAAAGAAAAAACATTCATCATTTTGTAATTCTGTAAGGCAGCCCATGGTTCCTCAGTTAACATGGAATCTCTTCCTCCCACCCAGAAAAGTCCCTCCTATTCTATGCCAAGATATTCATTTATTTGAACTTTTTAACTCAAGGACCAATATCACTAATGGGCTCATATACACTTTGTTAGACATTTAAAAGATAAAAATCTCAGCTGTTTACATGGCTCTTAGTTTGCTTGATAAATGTCAGTGTTGCCCTGGAAGTTAGTACTTAGCCCTCCCCCCTTCCCCACAAATCTTTAAATGTATTACTTCAACACATAATCGTTGAATGTATACACTTTATAGTGTTTTACTAAGCTTAGAAAAACATATGCATACATAAATATGTAAATCTATGTACACCCAATGTTATCTGAACTATTTCATTTTGAAATTCAGCCCTCATTTTGCTTGATGACATCCAATGTCAGAGACTCAAAACCCTATTTATTCCAGACTCAGCAGGGGACCAGCATTTTTGCTATTTTACTGTAATAACTCCAAAATATTCATAGCAACCTCATGAGTATTGTGATAAAGCAGGATGTCAGTTTTCCAGAGAGGAAGTTAAGGCAGAAAACTATTATACAGCTATGAAACAGTAGAAGCTGCTTTTAGCCTGGGGTAGATTAGAAGAGGTAGGACCCTAGGTAGGACCCTAGGTATTCCCCCAATACCACACTGAATAGTCACACCTGAAAAGCCTCACTTCTCACAACCAGGGAGAAGATATGATTAAGTACTGAACCTCTGAAAGTCAACTTATTTGGGAAAAGGATATATGCCATTTTCATTAAGTATTTTGAGTTGGGATTGTCCTGGACTTATATGTGGATCCTAAATCCTATAGACACTTTTATAAAAGAAAGGCAATGGGAGATTTTAGACATAAAGACATGCATAAGAAATATACAGATAGAGGTGGGGAATATATTGATGTCTTCCAGCCCAAAATGCCATAGACTCAGACTGTCAATGTCTACCAGAAACTAGGAGAGACATGGACTAGACTCTCCCTCAGAAGGAACACGCCCTGCTAACAACTTCATCTGGGACTTCTGGCCCCCAGGACAGGGATAGAATGGTATCTCTTGTTCTAAGTCACCAGTTTTTGTGTGATTTGTTTTGTTGACCCTAAGCAGCTAACATAATCTCTGACTGATTTTTGTGCCCTGATTGATTTCACTTGTTTCCAAGATTTGCTTCTTTGCACAACGGCATGGCTACCATTTCCATACTCTTCTAATCTAGGGAAACCAGTGCTCAGTCTCTTAATTCAGAATACAGTTAAAGGGGATATTCACTCTGGTTAACTATCTCTGGTGTTAGACTAAGTTCTGACTAGGGAGAAACATTGATATTCATCTTCCTCCATCCTTGTTGTTTCCACAGTGATTCCTTTCTTCTATACATTGCTCAGATCTCACCTTAGAAATAAGAGAAAAAATACATGTAACCCTATAACTTTGAATATTATCTTATAATCCTTTCATGATTAAACATCTAAAATCGATGGTCTCCAACCCTCAGCCTTTATCCTTCCCTCAAAGGACAACTCACCTTAGCTCTACTGTCAGAAAGTCAACTTCAATCACTTGATGAGTCTTCTGACCAAAATTAATCACTTGATTTTCATCTTTTTGGCAGTGTATCACTCCATGCCTCAGCCAACTATACCTTTTGTGAAATATTTTTCCCTGGATTGGTTCTATGGAACTCTGAGCTCCAGTCCAGAGCTTGTGCTCGCTGAATTGGGATGATCTGGACTTTTTTAGTTACTAAATTTTTCTAGATTTTAGAATACTTTGGGAAACTTTCATGGTAACTAGATTTGCATTTTGAACAAAGATTAAGACCTCTTTTATTTTTGCATATGAAACTCAAATATTTCACTCCTGTTTCTTCGATCTCCTTTGTCTTCACTCTTATATTCCGGTGTCAATTTCCTCATGTATTTTAGAGCATATTTTGTTTTTAAACAAATTTTCTGAATTCCATTATCTCTCACATCTTGTCCATTCCAATTACCTATTTGTCCCTCAGGACTGCCACTAAGATTTGTCCCTAAAACTTTCCTGCTTCTCCAATTGTGATTGAAAACTAACCTGTCATAAGTTTGTTGATTATCATTGAAGTGTGATATTATACTTTCCTGCATTATGTTATTTATGACAGAAAAGATTTAAGCTCATTAAACGAAGGAAATGTTATTCTCAAATGAGAATATTTTAAAGGCATGTAAGATGTGTCACCCAGTACTTAGAAGGGTTTGGGAGAGGAAATGATGGCATGTGGCTTAATTATATAAGGTAATACAATTAATACAATATGTAACTCTCTCAGCTTGAGATCAAGTAATGAAGCTCTGTTGGAAGACTGAGTCAAGGAGAAATCTTCTAAACTGAGTGGTGGTAACTTAGATTTATAGAAAAAAATCTCTTTTACTTCAGTACAATTTTGACAGTTGTACTGTACAGTACAATTTCAGTACAACTTTTACTTCAGTACAAACTTTGACAACATTGGTATTATTTTATTTTATTTTATTTTAGAGACTAGGTCTCACTATGTTCCCTGGGGTTGTCCCGAACCCATGTACTCAAGTGATCCCTTGGCTCAACCTCCCAAGGCTGGGATTAAAGGTGCATGCCACCACTATTGACTTGGGATTATTTTAAAAATATTATAACCCTTTAGCCAAATCTGCTCACTGTAGATGAGCAGTTACATAGGGGAAGAGAAAAAATACATAGGAAAATGTTTCTCTCACACAAATCCCAAAGAAAAGGTATTTGCATGTTGTTTTGCATTACAAAAGGGAGGGAATACAATTTAAAATGTCTCTATGTTCCCTAAAATTATCATAGACATCAAGACTCAAAGATAGACTTCCTTATATGAAGAATAGTAATGGCTTATTCAGGGATTTTAAGAAAAATGTTACATCCAGTTCATGTATAAACCAGGTTGATGTACATCCACCTTTTTCCCAAGGTTGATAGAGCAAATCTCTCATCATGAACTTTCCAAAAATCCAAGTCATCATTTGATATATGGTGCATCATAGTCCTGCTTCCAAATACAGGGCCCTCTAGAGAATGGACTCCATTTTAAATCCAACATTTGAAATTCAAACGCTTAATCCATCTAACAATATCACAGAATTATTAGCTGTTCTCATACAATCTTTAGCAGATTTTATAAAGAATTGATATTTTAAAAAGAATTGAGCATGGAAAAGGAATCTGAGGGTCAGAAGAGGATTTATTTATTTCCTTTCACTGATTTCTTCTATAGAGTTGAATGAATGTCCAGGTTACATGAAGTCATGGAGTCTGTTTTCAAGCTCTAGTAAAATAACAACCTCCTCCTCCTCCTCCTCCTCTTCCTCCTCCTCTTCCTCCTCCTCTTCCTCCTCTTCCTCCCCCTCCTCCTCCTCCTCCTCATCTTTGAGACTAGGTCTCGCTATTTTTGCCCGTGGAACTGGGCTCCCGTTGCCTGTCATACCACAGACTCAAGCAGTCCCAAACCTCAGCTTCCCAGGTAGCTGGGATTACAGGTGTGTGCCACCATGCCCAGTTATTTTTTGGGACTAGGTCTAGCTAGTTGTCCTGAGAGGAACTCGAACCATCATCCCTAGCCCCAGCCACTTCATAGGCTGAAGCTTACAGGCATGAGCCACCATGCCTGGCACAATCTTATTATTTGTTTATTTATTTTTCCTTTTTAATTTTATTTTTTAATTGATTGCACACACATATTACATTATTGTCTACCCGTGTCTGTCTTATCACCCATGAGCCATTGTCTTAATCTTTGTTGTTTTTTTATAGGTGGGAACGAGTGCATTTGGAAAATCAAGGTACATAGTCTTCTCATTCACTGGGCTCAGTCCAGAGACCCTCTGACCAGGGAGCACCAAATTAATTAGGAAACACACACAAGGGTTGTTATTATAAGGCAGGGGTTATAAAGTAAAAGCGAATACATATATAAAATGTCACAGGAACAGTTTCCCAGCTACACCTTGTTGACTATTAGTTTTGAAGGATGCCAGTTTTTCTTCATACAGGATTGAAAGTTATCAAATATTCTTGATTCTTTTTTAAAACCTAATTAGGGCAGAAACATTGTCAAAGCAACTATGCTGTCAATAAAATCAGCTCCATTTGAGCGAAGATATTTAACTTGGATTTTGAACTTAATATAAACCTAGAAAGAATGTGGGGACTTCCCTTTTCCAAGGCACAAAAATCAGATGACTAAGAGAGATGGGGGAGCTTGCAACATCTGTTTTGGTTTCTGAGAAGGCTCTAAGAATCACATATCAGAAAACTGAATGAGTCATCTTAGGACTATTATGTCCTCTGCAAAAATCTACTGTAGTTTATTTAGCACTTTATGTGATCCATTCAAGATGTCTAGTACTTAGAACTCTGCAATACCCAGCATAGCGCCAAACTATGTAGGGATGAATTTGATTAGTGCTTCCTTATTCTTGCTTACTCTTTCTATTAGTAGGAATATGTTGGTATCAGCAATGATAATACTTATTGATGCCAGGGGTTCTAAGACAACATCATAATAAAATTTTGTCATCTCCTTCCAAGTCTACCTTCTTACCCAGATTATATATAGCAGGAGAAATTTGCTTGGTGAATCTCAAAGTAGTAAAAGGAATAATTTTAGTAAAGGATTGATTTCATGGCAGCTCTATGAATGTCAGAGAATCTGTTTTTATCATTAAGGGGTATGGGACCAACACCACCTACGTATTAAAATGTTTATTCTGACAGTCTAAAATGTTACTGGACAGAGTAACATAGGGTCATTATAGGAGAACAGTTTGTGCTCCTTTTTCTACTATATACACTGCTGCTCTTACTATTTTTAAATCCCTCTGATTTTTAACCTATCTATCTGTGTGTTTGTTTTTTAATTTTAAGTAATAGCGTTTTTCAAAACATCATCCTATTGACTTTAACATACCAGCTAACTTTTCAGAAAGAGCTACATAAAATGGACACCAGAATGTTAATTTGGGAGAGTTGAGAACAAAGCAACATGAATATCTGTTAGAGTGCCTAGTACTTTGTACTATCAGAAAATGTGCTCCTGTGTCCTTTGGAACTTGATGCCTGTCTCAGCTAGAATGCTGCATTAGAACATGTGAAATATTAACCTCCAAGGCAGACTTTGGGGTCCAAGAGGGCAGCAAACAGCCTTCACCACTATCTTCAAAGTACACTTTTGAGAATAAAGGACATTGCCAGTGCAGTTAGGCTGCTTCTGATCTCTAAATGTAAAACGTTTCTCTCTTAACCGCTTAAATCCCTATGCTCTCAGGAAGGCTTATTCTAGTCTGCAAAGGCTAAGTTGAAAAGTAAGATATTTGCAGTTTGTTTAATTAGGGAAATAAGATGACAATGCACACTGAGAGGGAGTCCTTAGAGGATTTTCTTGTAAATGCTGACACTGCGGTAGGGGCCTCAGCAACAAGGCATGCCTGAGTCAAAAGAGGTCTACAGCAGTTAGACATTTACAGAAAGTATGCACTAGTGCTTTTAACCCTTGGAAAGGATGCTGCAGGCCTAGGAGGACATAAAACACCAGAAAAAAAAATAAACAAATTTCCTCTATCTTTGGAACCATGTTAGACCAGCACTACAAGTTCCCCACATAGTAAATTTTGAACAAAGGTGAAATAACATAGCAGTCAAGAGCTCAGGCTTGGAAGTCTTATACACACTGTCACCATTTTCTGGTTCTGTGACTTTATGTACTATTAGTTCCACCTGTAAAGTAGGAATATAGGTTGCAGAGTTGGTATGAGAAGTGACCAAGGATTTACATAGAGATCTCAGTACCTACCACATAGAAAACACTCAACAAATGATTACTATGATTACCTCAAAGCTAGGATTGAGGAACACTATGTGTTATGAAATCTTGAGTTGCAACCAACATTAATTTTCCACAGGAAATGTTTAATTATTTTAAAAATAACCGAGGCCAATACAGAAACAGTTAGTATGTAAAAACATTAAAGAATGTAGTACTCTAGTTAGAAAGGTGTAGGTGAAAGGGTAAGAGGGCTTACCAGTGTTAGAGCTCGCTTCTGGCCAGTGCTGGCTGATCAGTCAGTAGAAGGTGGGTTCTGATGAGAACAGGACTCTGGGAACAATGTCTGCTCTAACTTTACTACTACAAAGACCTTTTCTCACAAGCCTGTGTCAAATCCAACCCAATGTAATTTCCCCTGGCAGTTTTGAAGGTGTAGCTGACATCACCTGGAGACTTTTACTATGGAGATCTTAAAAGAGAAATGCTGGGCCACAGCAATTCAATTCAATCGGAATCACCTGAACGAGGGGCGAAGGCATCAATAGATTTCATCGATGATTGCGATGTACTGACAAGTTTGTGGTCCAGCGATCTACTTCAATATTCTTTTACCCCCTTGAAGAAATGTCGAGTGGGTTAGACTTTTGAGTAGAAAGAAATCTAAGGAGTAGTTAGGTCACAACTATTAATAAATTAGGAAGTTAAAGACAAGAATGTCTTTCTCTTAGTGGATATACCAAGAATATAGCTTTGCAGAGTAGTTTGAATATGGAACTTCAGAGATCTTTTATGAACCAAAATCAAAAGACATTACATGGTCCACTTGCTCACTGTTACTGGATGTTTTTTCTTAGGCAGCAGGAGTCCTACCCTCTCACACTGACCATTAATGTTGGCTTGGCTGCTTGGAAGAAAGTATTTGGCTAGGTTTTGGACACAAATCGCAGATCAAAGAATTCAAATTTATTTCAGTACATTCTCTACTACTAAGAACGTGATCTTTCAGGTGGTTGTTTTTCTTTTATGCATGATAAGATGTTTTGAGATTTTGGGTTGATAACTTTCAAAGTATCTGATTTACTATGACCTCTCCTAATTTTTTTTCCCCATCTCCACCTATTTACCTATCCACCCCTTTAAAAAATTATTTAATTTAGGTCTAATTTCTTCTAGTGCATAAAGAAAAATCATCAAAATAATGACAGAATTTAGGAGTATTTAAGTTTTAAAAGGAAACTTAATGCAATTCAAATGTGGCTCATGTCTCTAGATTATTATGACCAATTTTTTAGAAATGTATAGAAATTGTTCACAAGTCAAGCTGAAAGGTGATTATGTTCTCGATCAATTTTACAATCACGTTTGGTATAATAGTTTTTAGTTTGAATGTAAATCTGATAGGACTGGAAAAGTGGTGTTCATAATCCGAATCTGATCTAGCTTCTTGACAAAGTTGGGCACAAGTTAGTAGGCTTGTATGATACTCTAATAGAGAACCGAGTCAAGTTAAGTCCCTCCTTAACTGATTCAGACTCAGAAAGAAGCAGTGTTGATATATCCCCGTCGTCTCTTGATGATGTAGACTTTTCATTAAGAGGGACAGATGAGGCCTGGATAGGATTAACTGACAGTAGAGCGTATACCCATCTCAACTTTGGCATCCCAGTGTATCATTTCCTCCAGTCCTGAGTTATGACTTCCAATTTTGTACTACCGGCTGGTAAAATAGTACATTTTTCTGCTTTGGGGAAGTTGATTTGAAGAAAAGCATTACAGGACTGGTACCAAGACAAGAAAACAAGTGGTTTTTATTTTGAATTTGACATCTAAGTATACAATGGGTGTTATGCTTAATTCTTACTGGACAAGCTGATCAAAATGCAGATGAATCAGAGTGGAGGGAAAGGATTGCTACTCACCATTTGGTTCCTAGACCAGTAGGTTGACACCAGTAATTCTCTTTTCAACACTTTCTTTTCATATCTTCATATACTTATTCAAACTCTCGAGCAAACATTTCATTGCTTTCAAGTTTATCTTTCCCAAATTAGATTATATATTCATACCAAAAGAAACTCCTCCTCCTAGTTCCAAGCAACTATTCAATCTTATTATTCAAAGGCCTCCTAGCAGTTTGTTTTCTGAAATACATAGTGTCAAGTTGTTCTTTTTTGTTCTCTAGGAAATGATTCCCGGTTAAGTCTCGTGGATGTGCAGCAGGTCTAGCATGTAGACATCAGAGTACAAGAGTTTCTTCATTTCAGTTCCTCTGTGATTCCACCTATGATGCCTATATACACAACACTTAATATTTAAATATATTCCTCTTTCTCTTCAAGTGCCATTACAATGGTCACCTTGAAAGCCACATGGATTTGAGAAAAGTTAAAGAACTCATATTATTTAGAAGCATCTGAATTTTCACATAAAGCCCCAAATGAAGAGCCACATACACATGTAGAACTAACTTATGATTTGCCACATCAAGGAACTTTAAAAGCAGGTAGGTTATCTTAAACTTCTTCCAAAAATCAGCACACAAAACACTGCCTGATATTTGGTTTCTTCTTTAATAGCCTGACTGAATTATATAAAATCCCAATGTGGTTTCTATCCCAGGCAGAGCTTCACATTTATATAATCCTTGAAGTCATGGCGTGAGTGTTTCTCTATCTTTTTGCAATTCACATTTCACAGGCATGCTGTGTTTCCAAGATTTTAAAGGACGGTGATACCAGCTGCCTTGTAATACCAGCAGTAGTAGTCAAATTGAGGTCTGTGCATAGTTGTACATAGACAGGTAAGCTTTCTTTTTTGTTACATTTCTGTACATATCCACCAAAATCAGAGAAAATGTTCTTGGAATTATATAAACTCAACACATGATTAGTTTATTTATCTGATCCTTAATATGTTATCTCTGGGTTCTAGGCAACCTTTTCAGGAGAATACATCCTTTTGTTTAATGTATTCTTAAAATGGGTATTAACCTTTCATGAGAAATCTGTCATTAGCTCATATGCCCATGTCTGATATGATCTATTCTCATTGGGTTATGATAATCATAACCAACAGAATGTTTTGAACTTCTTTTCCTAGAATAGTGATGGCCCTGATAACCCTCCTGCTATGAATAGTTTTGTTTTGTTTTTAATCACTTGTTGTTTACTGTATCTTGGTTGCCCGATAAATCAATGATTGTTTTAAGGATGATTCTGAGTCATGAAAAAATCTTGAATCTTTTATTTCTTTCAAACAAGATGAAGGAAAAAGAAGTCTCTTGAACATAAAAAGGGACTTTCTGAAACACTCTTGCACTGTTAGTGAGAGTGAAAACTGATTCAGCCACTATGGTAAGCTGTGTGGAGGACCCTCAAACTAGTGAAAATGTAGCTACCATTCGACCTAGTGATTCCATTACTGGGAATCTACCCAAAGAAAACAAAACCATTAATTCACAAAGACATTTGTACTCATATGTATATCGCAGCACTATTTACAATTGCCAGGACATGGAAACAACCCAAATGCCCCCAAACTGATGAATGGTTGAAAAAGATGTGGTATATTTACACAATGGAATATTATTCAGTAATCAAAGAAGGCAAACATATCATTCGCAGCAACATGGATAGAACTAGAAGGAATCATGTTAGTGGAAATAAGCCAACCAAAAAGAAAAAGAGAAATATGGGATGGTCTCATTTATATGAGGAATATAGGGAAAACAAACAAACAGACAAGAAAGATTTAAAAGCGCCAACAGAACTGAAGCATAGATCAAGAGAGGGGGAGGAGAGTAAAACTGGGGGAGGGGGAGGGCACAAGTGATTAAGCTGTTTCATGGGTGATAAGATGTTTCATGGGGAGACAATTATGTGAAAAAATATATGTATATATAAGTGTATATATATACACATATACATGTGCAATCAAATTAAAAGAAAAATTATATTTTAAAAAAAGGGACTTTCTATTGATTTGTTCAATGTTAAGTTTACAGAAAACCTGAACTCTTCTCAGCAGCATTCTCGTCTCCTGAGCCTACAGCACTGAAGGCTGAAAAGTGTCCAGGGTGTGACTGAAACAGTCAGAAGAGTTCTTTCAGAAAAAAAAAAAAAAGAGAGAGGTTTATTTGCTTGCTTCTTGGTTTCTGGACAAATTAGATAGGTTAATAAAAATGAAATCTTTAGACACTATCAGGTTCTGGTATGCAAAGGAGACAGGTGAAACTGCCAACTTGTTGTTTTGCTTCTTAGGGTAACGTATTAATGTCACTTGAGTCATAAAAATTTAGTCTCTAATAAGGTCCTGACCTATCTCGGTTGCCTGTTAGAAATTATGTGTCCAGTCATCCTCTATAAAGCTGCAGATAGTGACTATGAGGTGGACAAAGTAGCAGATGCTCAAATATCCTTCAACTAAAATTCAAATTTTGTCATTATTTTCTCATCTTTTTTTTTGGGGGGGGGATGGTATTAAACTAAATAAATGCATGGGAATAAATGGATACATTTTTAAATGGGGGGATAGAAATTTTCTATATAAGAGCAAGTTAACTTATATCAAGTGAAACAGATCTAGAATGTTAACTGTTGCACCACTGAAGCAACTGCATGGAGTGATTCATTATTTCATTATTCTAATGTATTGAAATAGGTGTATATAGTTCATGAATTGCAGGGATAGATGAACAAGGAGTGTTCTCAATACAACAAAAACCTACCAGTTAATATCAGACTTTAAAAGTTTCATAAACTCTAGGTATAATTCCAAGTTTATGTATCTAAAATTCTGTTACATCAGGTAAGTCATCAATATTAATTTGTCCTCCTTTCCTGAAAAAAATCTAGATTTTTCTAGATCATGAAGCCAAAAAGCGAGTTTTGACGAACAACTATTATAGAGTCTTCAGGAAAATGTCACCCCTATTGTTATCCCAAAAGTTAAACATTTTTCCTAATCCATGAAGTTTTCAGGAAGTCAATATCTCCATATCATCCTTGGCAAGTCACTCAAGTGGTTTCTGCAAATAAGTCTAAAGTGGATGATGATATTTCAGAAAGTATTTTCAGGGAATGATGATATAGTTCATTGTTCTTCTTTCTTTCGAGGTTGTGATAACCAAAGACCAAAAGGAAAATTCTCAAATATCAGTTCAATCTGTATAGATTAAAACAAGCCTATTTCAGGATTTAAAGAGTGAGTGAAGATATTCTTCTGGATGTCTTTGTTAAGTCATCTCTTCTACATTTAAAATGCTGGGGGAAAGGAAAAAACTCATTTCTGTACTAACAATGTAAAAAAACAAGTTATCTATGAAAACCATCTCAGGTATGTCATTAAAGAACATTTTTCAAAGGCTCAAGTCTTGAACAATTTATTTACTTTTTTCTTTCTTTTTATAAGATAAACTGGAACGGATTAATCCATGGTTTTAAGGATCTTGAAAAATGCTATTTTTCCTCCAAGTCCAAAGTAATTTTGCTTTTGATTTTACTTTGATCTACTATCCTACAAGACTGATGAACTACTGTATTGAGTTTATGTTAATATGGAGAATGATTCCACCCATTATGATGCTTCTTGTCAACCTTATGTTACTATCCCAGTACCGCAGTTTAGATATTTTAAAAGTTAATACAAGCATTAACTGAACAAACCAATTCATATGATACCAAAGGAATTGTTATTCACTAAAAGGTTTAATTCATATGAAATAATAAGTTTATGTACTAGGACAATCAAGTTTTTCTGGTTTTCTAAATTATAAAGACTCACTGGATCTATATCTATATCTTTTAAAATGTGTTTTCAAAATTATCTTCATCTGTTGATAATTTTTGATGTCTGTAATGTTGGGTAACCCTCTATTCTTTCCATATTAAATGAGCTTATTTAAATTAAGTTAGAGTACTCCATTGGTTTAACATCTATTGGTAAAAGACAATGAACTATATTCAATTTTCCAGTTCTCAGAGATTTGTCTAGAAATTTTGTTGAGTATTTGTCTTCTACATTATGTTACTATTTTTAAATGTGCCTAGTACTCAATCACTTGTACCACAGTGATCAAAACTTGACTTTGGAGCAAGAGGGTGGTCATAAATCTGACTTATCATAAGAGACTTTCCCATAGTAAACACAAGGGATGAAGGTCTTTTCTTCTTCCAGGACTGTTAGAGACATATACTACCCTTTGTGGTTTTATTACCTTTTTAAGATGACAAATACACAGTAGGGGGGTAGGGGTGGTGGAAGCTTAGGTCTATAGTTCTAGCATGAGATGAGCCTAGAAACAGTTCCTTAACACATACTGTTTTGTTGGGCTTCTGCTGAGACTTCCTGGACCATAGTCAGTTATTCACATTTATATTGAAATAAAAAAAGTCTTTGGCTAGACTGACAGGAATATCAACATCAGTGACTCACTGTAAAAGAAGTTTTCTTGGTTCATAAAAGATGTAATATTTATGTGAGATATTTCATAAGTTTTCAGAACTTTCAGAATCTAGTCTGTTTTCTGAACCATTGATGACCTATTGCAAAATTTTGTGCCTGCTAAGGAAATGACCCTGAAATACTCAAGGAAAACATGGGATGAATATAAGTGACTAGCTAGGCGTTCCATATGTAGACTCTCCTTAGGATCTTTTATTCGGTCATTAAATAAAAGTAAGTTGAGTTGGCCCTTGATACTTTAGACAGATTTACTCCAGAGTGGCATCTGATCTTTTCTAATATGATTATATAGGCATTTTTAGCATCATAGAATGTAATCAGATCATTTGTTTCCTTAACTAATCTCCTTCTGTGCAAAGAGTCTTCTTTGAAGGCCACTATTAAGTTCCTAATCCAATCTTTATTAAAAATACTCAATATTGTAGACAAGGAAATAAAGGCAAATCCTCCAAAAAAAAAAAAAAAATCACCACCACCACCACCACCAACACAAAAAACTAATAATAATCAAACTCTACTACACTACTACAAACCACAGATGCTTCCTAGTATGTAAAACTGAATTTAGAAATATGTTTACAGCCATAATTCTGGTTTTGTTGTAATTAGAAGGTACTCCTCAACAAATTATAGAAGTATATAGATAATCAGTTGAAAGAATAATACTAACAAGTTTCTTAGTCCCTCTAAAATAAGCAAAATTTTGTTTTTAGCACTAATTCTCCAAGAAAATATTTTAAGAGGAATAAATAGATGCCATCTCACACTATGCCTATCCAGGGATTATGTGTATGTTTATCACTTGTCACTCTAGATATTCTTCTGAAGCCATTTACAGGGCCATCAAATACTGATAACCTTTTTATTTGGAGTATACTGATTGACTGGTGCCTCAAAACCATTTAGAGACAGTGACACAATTTACCCCGAATGCCTGTAATCAGTATTAGTATGTTAATTCATGTAACAAATCTATGTCCCTACTATGTGCCAGTTACTCTTTAAGAGCTTTGAATACATCAGTGAGAAAATTGAAGCTCTAATCTTCTATAGAGTTTACCCTATAGCAGGAAAAGCAATATGGATTATAATCTTTCAGAAGGTAATAAACGGCCTGGAATACAGAAAGCAAAATGGATTGAGGATGCAGACATGGGTTGACTTAAATAAGTTTCTTAAAAACAAGAAAGAATATCTTTAAAAGTTAAATTTCTTGAATTTTTATTAAACACCAGGTGTGATGCTAAGATTTTTCATTTAGTCCTCTGGGGAAAATGTCACCATTTCTCTTTAACTGAAGTGGGAATCACAAAGTATAGAAGTTAACTAATGTATTGAAGCCACGAAGGCTAAATATATGCCCTCTTAACTTCTCTGCTTTGAACAATACTGGGAAAAGAGAGAATTAAACTAGTTATTCAGATAAGTAGAATGTGCATTAGCCAGAAAAAACATTTTGGAAAGAGCTATTAATAGCAATGCATAAAGAATATTTATGTCAGCTTGGCAAGAATACAGGGCCTAGCCTGGGTCACACCAGGGGTAAAGGTTGAAAGGTGAGTCAAAATGAATTAGGGTGGGTTTACAAAGCTATATTTTGTCTGGATGATACTGGGAAGGCTTTGTGGTTTTGAGCTATAGTACAGAGGTTGGGGTGATGACAAATTCGATTACATGACCATGGCGTCAAAGAGGGAGATAGCTTTGTAGTATGATAGTTGAACCATCTTGCCACTTTGAGTGATTCAACACTGCTGGTTATTTTCATTTGAAAGAAACTTGGCTAATCTGTTGGAAACAAAGCATTTTAATTGAAAGGTTATATTCAAATGTCAGATTCAAGGGTATTTTATCTTGCCAAGCTATGATGCTTAGTGACCCTCAAACTTCAAATAAACAAAGTTTTCTTAAAAGGTGGCTTAAAAAAAGTCAAAGGCCATTATATCTTATAGCTTTCATTCTAAGATATGTTTCATCCTAAAAAAGGGTTCCCATAATGATAATGTCAGTTAACTGATTTTGAAATGTGAGCACCTACAGCAACATCTTTTGTTAAAATGATCTATTGGCTAACATGGCCATGTCTTTATAGCTCTTAGAAGCAGAATACATCACATTTCCCCCTTTAAACTAAATTTTTTAGAGATATAGCAATTTGTGAGATAGAAATATTGGAAATGTAGGTAAAAATAGAGTCTAAAGACAAGATGATGAATACATGTGAAGACTCAGTTACCTGAATTAAACTTAAAATCTAAGGGGACCTACAAAGTGAACATGAACATATTTGAAAGCAGATATTGTAGGTTTCTATGTGATTGTCTATGATAATGTGAATTATCTACCTGACAGCTTAGTTGTGACAATTCCTAATATAGCATAAAATGAAGAACATGCTTTGAATCCAATGGTGACTAGGGTTTTATGAAACTCTTCTATGCTAACATTTTGAAAGTCTCTGAGACCATGTTCTATGGTTGGTCAGACTGATGTTCTTGCATCCACTGGCATCTGTGTGGGCAATAATGAGTTGATGATCTAAGTTAAGTAGTTTAAAGAGCCTAATGGATATCACATCTTTATCCACAATACAGTTGCACGTGCAAATTAAAAAAAAAAAAACAAACTAACAAACAGGTTTCTCTGATATGGGTAAAAGTTGTGTTGTTAAAGGGATAAACTTAATTTCCATGACTAAGTCAAAAGTTCCATTTATTTTCTCAAGTTTTACTAGTTTCTTAGCAAACAGTTCTATCAACACTCCCAACAGGAGAAACAGAAGGAGAATAAAAGTTGTCCTTGGGTGAAATATGCTGAAAACTATTCACTGCTGCAATTATTATTACCAGGTGATTACATGCATCACCCTGATCGCTGTGAGGCTTGGATGAATGTCCCACTGGTAGAAGTGAAATCAATGACTTGAAAAGACCATACCATCTGGAGAATTTCAGTAACAGCTTGCCTGCCTTTCTCAAGCTGTGAGTAGATATAAACTGGAGGAACATATGGATATTGCTCATTATAAATAACCTTAAAGTAAAAAAATAGGTACTCAGAACTGTTTTAGTTACACCAACAGATGATAAGGCAAGCTGAGCTTTTCCCATTTTGCTCAATTTATAGTAGATTACAATTAATGTAGCAAATGAGAATGGTTTGAGTCATTTAATTACCTGCCATCTGGTTACTGTTAATGAAACACCTACTATGTGCACAGAACACTTTATTAGGTTATATATACAGTGACAAAATAGATATAATCTCTAGGAATCTGCAGTACAGGTAAGGGAGAGAGAGTAAGCAAGTGATAGTTATAGCTCATTCTAAGGTTTCTGACTAGGGTAGAAAGCAGAAAGTCCCATTGCCATTAATAATGTTTCATAAGAGCAAAATTAGTACTAATTTAAAGAATTCAACATAGACTGCTTTTTTTTATTTATGTCAACCATGAAAAGACAGTTTTTCTCTTAGGAATTACCCTTTTCAACAATTTTAAAGTTATGAAATTACTTAAGACATTAATTAGTTGGACAATATTTACATTTAATGTCTGGGAGTCTCCTGGATCCACACTGCAATCTGGAAAAGCTGCAGTGTGATAGAACCAGCAGTACATCACAAGATGTACTAGGTTATTGTAGAGTATCAATGGCCCTCCTTCAAGTTATCTTAAGTCCAAAATTCTGAATCAACAATTTTTGTAGACATCAGACAGAAACACTATGCTCCTTCATCATTCAGTTCTGCCGTATCAGAAGTGCAGGTAATTCAGAGATGATATGGATGTCTACATTCTAGACCTGAGTACATTCTAAAGACCTTTAGATGACAAGATCGAAGAGTATACCAGTACCAACTTCAGATCCGGCCAAGCTACTGAATTCAGATTTCAATTAAGCAATACTATGAAATGCAACTAGGAGCAGCCACAAATTCCTTTCATTATTTAAGGTGCACCAGTTTGTTACAAAAGCAGTAGCGAGGGTATATCAAGGTAGCACTTGGTTAATGTCAGCCTTCGTGTAGAAATTGAACTTTACTATCATCCCAGAGACTAAGTCCTCAGCAAGTGCTGGCTACCTAAGTGTGAGAGTGAAAGCAGAACATTTGTATCTCCATATCTGTTCTGGAAACAAGAACAAAAAAAATTGATCTTGTATATAGAACCACATAAATGACATTAGCATAGCAGCAGGCCATGGCTTAGCAGCCTGTATATGAGTTTCTATATATCTTAGACTGTCCATATAGGTGCTCAAGCTGGCAAACTTTTGACTCATTCCCATAATTATCCTTTATTTCCACCTCTCTCCTCCTTCCCCCTTCAATTATTTTTTTTACTTAGTTCCAATATTCCTCGAACGTGTCTTGTTATTCCAAGTTTCTGCATCTACTACCTTAAGTCATACACCTCACCCACCCTAGCCAACTCATATCAGAACATTATTTTGATATTTTCTGTGCACACAGCATAGGTACTTTTTAATATATTTAGAAAAACTGAAGTAAAAGTAATATACAACCTGACTTAAAAAGTCTGTGGGATAAATTCCCTCTTCAAATTTCTTAAGAGTTCAATATGAATCCTGGAGTAGACTAGTGGTAAATAAGCTTTTATTGTTTAATTATTGTAGCAGTATTTACCACATCTCATGACTTCCCTGATTTTATACTAATCAGATAGCAGTGTTCAATTCTTGTATCCATAGCCACAGAATCACAGAGATCCAAAGTCCTTTATAACTAGAAAACAGGGCATGGGACCATATACTCCCACATCCACACACCATGCCATCTTGTGTTGCCTTTCCAGTCTGTAATTCTTGCTGCTGTCACCTTCAAGATTTTTGACATGTCATGCACATCCATTCAAGTCCTGTTGCCTTAGGGAAGTTTTCATTGACCTCTCACCAGTCCTAACTCTTTCCTGTATTTGTTATTATGTTGCCCTCTGATTCATGTAGAACACTTCGTACTCAGTGAAGTTCTGAGATCAGAGATTCAATGATCTGCCTTGTCCAGGCACCACACAGTCTAGTAAAGAGCATTTGTATCTCTAAGGAGCACACAACACATAGTGGCAATATATATTTCCTACTTGCTTCTTTATACTTGATTGGGTAAAATTTTTCTCTACTTCGACTGATTTTTCATGAACTCTATGTTTTATTTCCATGGTTGAGAAATCTCCAGTCACACTCATGCTGCCAATATGTGCAAGTTAAATTGCTTGAGTCAGCATGCTGTTTCCACAATGTAATAAAAAGAGCTACTGCTTAGTAAATAAAGATCTAAAGTCTTGCCCTGACAGACGTCCACAGTGCAATCCATGTCTCCTTTCTGAATTACATCATCTCTTACCTTCCCTCACCTGGTCTTTCTCTTGGTCAGAGTGGCGAGTCAATGTTTTTTGGACATATGCCTACCTGCATAATATGTCTATGTATTCTGCCTAGAATGCATTTTCTCCTACCTTTGTTGATTTGAATTCCAATAATCTTTTAAAAGCCTCTTCCATTATTGCACCCATGTTCTTTTCTCTCTGGACCCTACTCTGTGAAACTTAATTATAATAAAACAATATGTAATTTGAGCAGCTGTCATTGTTTTCTAAATTTCTCAAAAGCATCAACTGCTGACATCTATATATCCCCTAGCAGATGTTAAGTATATATTTTCATCAACCTTTCAACTTTTAGTCATAGGAAACTTTAGACAGCTACATTCCAGTGAATAAGTTAACAGGCAGCTAGTCAAGCATATAAACATCAAAATAACCTTCAGAAGACAGCTTGAACACTAAACAAAGCTATCAGTTCAAGTCAAGGATGCACATTTCTAGAAAAGCTCAGCCATAGTTGGTTGAATATTAGCCCAGGCAAATATCAATATTGATTCATCTTACTGTCAATTATATTGGAGGAGACTGTTCTCTCAGTTACATATTTGCCTTCTACTTCAAAAATGAGATTAAATTGACTGTAGAATAAAGTGATGTTTTATTTTGGAGGCAAGAACTAAAAATAAATAACTGAAACAAAAATTAATACTAGCACCAGTGGAGAGTAATATACTTAAATCACAGCTGATACTCTCTTTTAAAGGCAGATATTTGAGTACCTACTGTGTGTAATCATTTCAATTTTTGATCCTCTGATTTAAGGTTAATTACAGGTTTCCAGTTGGATTAATATTATACCCTATAGTCAGATGGGTTCAACATTCTTCTGGAGATTATGCCAGCCCTCTGACAAATATTCTAACACATTTGACTTATTTCTGCCACACAAAATGTTAATAAAAAGCACTTTAGCATCTGTGTTACATATTACAGAAGATTAGCACAGGCTTTGACCGCCTCCTAGGACATTTAAAATATGAAACATAAGTGAGGTTATTGGAGTGAAATGTGGACAAATAGGGCAGACGTGTCCAACATGGACACACTGAGGGAAGTTATTATTCATTTTCAAGTTCTTGGGGTAAGGATGAACTCTAGACCTCAGGAGCAGTCAAGCATCCTGTCCACAGGAGATTTAAGTAGTACCTTAAAAGTTAATGTTTGTGTGTCTGTCTGGTTGATAATGCACTGCATTAGTCTCCTGCTTGATTCTCATCATGCATAGTTTCAAGGTCCATGAATAGTCTTCTAATTTTTAGCCTGTGTTCATCTTGCCAGAGGCTCATAAGCCATGCACACAAAACCATTTCCGAAGATCAACTCGGTTATTACACTGAGAAATGTAAGCCTAAGTTAGGGACACTTCCGAAACAGCAGCTGCTCTGAGGAAGTTCTTTTTTTTTTTTTTTTTAAATGATTTCTTCTTTCATTTACCTTTGATTTTACTTATGGAGAAAATGAATTCAAATGTTGTGTATCTAATCTTAAATGGTAAAGCTGGGCTGCAGACATAAGAGAGCCCAGACTCTTAACAACCCATCTATATTGCTGCCTTAAAACCAGAGTTCTAATTCTCTGGATTAGAACTAGATCACATCTTTGTATTTTTCAGGCTAGAGTGTGATCTCTACTAAACACCAGTCTCTGATTAATTATCCATCATGTTGGGGATTGTTTTGCAAGACAATTAAGGGTCAAGACATGAGTTGTAGCATGGTAGAGTTGCCATTCCACAGAGGCCTAGTTTCTACATTCTTTGCTCTTTGTTTTATGTGATACAGACTTTCTTCTAGATCTCTATTCACTGGAAATATTTCCACTGTCAACCTGCCAATATAATTCGCATAGTAGGTATTTTGTAGATATTCAAATAAACATCAAGTTACAAATGATAAGATTCTTATTTGAATCCTGACTCCACCACTTAATCATATGACCTTGGGCAAGTTGATATCAAGCTGGCTAAAATATGAGGATTTTTTTTTCCTACTGAAACATAGGTGATATTCCCAGGTGATATAGATGTTCTGATCTGAGACCCATACTCTGAGAACTACTGCCATCTTTAAAGGAGAATTTTCAAGTGTTTATCTAACTATAAAATACACACCAAGCTTTGTCCAAATTTGAAAGACTAAACTAACTTTATTGCAGTTCATCTGCTCCATAAAGATCTATGACTATTTCAGAGTAACACTGTCCATAAAATTGCTAGGGAGAAACAAGGTAGTTTTTTACTCAGAAAAAAAATGTTCACCTACATAACTCTTACTCAAATTTTTTCCAGACAGGACAGTGTTCAAACCCAGTTTTTCTAAGGTGATTACTTTTTTGCTCTATTGCTTTCTCTTATTCTATGGTTTACCTGCAAATCTACGGAACAGTCCTCAAATATTCTCTGCAACTGAATACTCATTCAGCCTGCCCTATCTGATCTCAATTCTTACCAGTTTAAGGCAAAGGTCACTTGTCTCTGGCTAATTTGTGCATGTTACGGCAGCAAAAAAAAATTTCTATCGGAGCAAGAACTTTTATGTTCATAAAGTTTCATAAGTCTAATATTTTGCTATCTCGATGATGGAAGAATTAGCAAGCATTAGGCAATAAAGTATTGGGACTAAAATAACTTTAGGGAAAACATAAAAAGGAGAAGGTAGATAGAAAGGAGATAGTACCTCATTTAATAATAATAATATTAAAAAAAACTTTCTATTTTCAGACCAGGAAACAATTTGTTCAGATTTTGCTTACCCTAGAGTGGCAGGCTTCCTTCCAGGGCAAGAGAAGGATGCGGGAAGGGGAGTAACCATGGCAACTTGCCCAGCTCTGTGGGTAAGGATAGTACAGGTCGCACACACTTAGAGGACTGTATTTCTAGCCTAGTCACTTAGTTTAGTACTGGTGGTCCCTCCCTTCCCACTTCCTTCTGCTATTATGCTGACTTCAGGGGGAAGGACTGTTCCCTCCCTACAGGTAGCCTAAAAAGTAGGTGGGAAAGACTTCAGTGAGATTCAAGGAGGTCAGCTTGACCAAACCAAACTACAAGCTTCCAGGTGAAGAACAGAGAATGACTCCCTGCCTATTCTAGTGTGAGCACAGCAAACAATGGGCATTGTTAATATTTAGTGCTTCAGTGATCATATTTTTCAGGTGAAGGAGGGGTTTTTGGATTTGACAAAGAAATTTTTCAGTCCACCCTCAATTATTACAGATATATGATTCAGTTGTTTGAACCAGAGCTGGGAAGCTGGGGGTAGAACAAGACTGAACATAAATTTCTAAATCAAACAGAATTTTAAAAAAATCTAAGTATATTAGATTAACAGACTTCCCAGCAAGCATGTAGGTACTATTATTCTCTCCTAATAAGAAAGCCTAAAGAGAGAGAGGTTTTACAATTTGTCCAAGATCACAAAAGTAGCCAAGGTACAAACTGGAATTTGAACTGAGCCCCTGGGACTCCAGGATCTCAGAACTTAAGCTACCCAATTATGCTGGGTGGGAGGCAGGGCTTGACAGGAATGTTAGCCCTTTCATCCACCTTTGGTATCCTTTGTTCAGCTCAGTGGAAATTAGTATGATTCTTTTGTAATAGTGCTGAGCAACTTTCCTTCAGATCCACAGCACAGATGCCAATCAGGATTCGTTCCCTTGAGTCAGGTACCCTTAGACACACATACCTACTGTTACAACTGTTTTACCTACATGTGACTTTGACCTACCTCTGCACAAATTGGAGTCACAGCTTCAACTTTAGAATTATGAAGCAGTGTGGGAGAGAATTTAGAAATCCCACATCCAATCACTCAGGTGTTTTACAAAGCCAGTTCAAGTCACACTTTGGTTCCGTGTGAAGGATAAAGACCCTTAACTGTTTGTCCAGTCACTGAAACCACCCCCAACCTGTCAACTTTCCATCAGGGAAGGCCTGTTCTGATAGCCACGATGTCAATTTAAAACCCCAGCAAAGTTCAGTCTTCAACAGCTTTTTCAAGTGTTTCATTATCTTAAATTTGTCTTCAAGAAAAGCGTTAAACACTCAGGTCAGAAGAGACTAAGGAAGAAAATCATCTCTAGTCTTTGATAATAGTCTGGCAAAAAGTGGCAAGCTTGAGCTTCTGAACTTATGAATTAAAAGGGAAGCTGCACATACTCAGTTTTCCACAGAAGGCCACATAGCCCCAAAGCCTCCTCTCTGCCAGTAGCCACTCAGCCAGGCATCTGGCTTCCTTCTCTTTTACTTTTCAGGTCATTGAGGCAAGGCTGAGGAAGCCAATAAATATACCCCAGAATCTTAGCTTCTCGACATCTTTATCCTGTCTTCAAACCAAGAACTGTCCTTAAAGCCATTCCCTTCAACTCAAAACAGCTGACTGAACTTTATTCACCAATATGAGCAAGAAACAAATGTATAGGAATTAAGATGCTTAATAGAACCTAAACTATAAAATGTCTTGAGTGTAGATGCACTGGATTCCATCCTGCAACAATCAGGCAAATTTTAACAGGTGCTGTGAAAATCTTACTCATTGCTCACATCGTCAAGTGAAGGTCATCTGTGTCCAAGATCCTAAGAGCGGCAGTGGCATATGTGTCATAGCTCAAAAGTTGGAAGACATTCCCCTGCCCTGTACATAGTCTGGTCATATATGAAAATGTAGAAGAACTGGTTTCTAGGTCAGTGGTTTGGATACAAAGAGATGGAGTTGGGGGTAGAAAGGGAAGGAGGAAGTCAAGTTGTTCTCCAACAAAGAAAAAAAAAAAGAATCCAGTCTGCTGAGTAGGGAACCAGTTAGAAATTTAGATGTCAGTCTCAGAAACACAGGCTTCTGCCTGTATGCATCCTCTAGGAGATACTCTACCCATATTCCACTCTCTACATGGATTGGTAAACATGGCAGCGCTAAAATCCATGTCATCAAGAAGGTCCTTCCCCAAAGACTGAAAGCACTATCCTTATATATTCCTGAATCCTAAGCCAATAAACTTTCTGATAGTGTCACTGAGGTTGATGTTCCTTCAATGAGGGGACAGAACCTGGGTGATGAGACCCAGAAGACCTGGTTCAAGACCTGGTTAATCAAGACCTGGTTGCTGTGTAAGAAGCAAAGAAGGAGATGTCCAAAAGATGGAGCCAAGCCATTTGGCAGCTACCATGTTCCCCCATGCCCAGCTAGTTCTTTCCTTCCCAAGAGTCAACAGATGCATCTATGTGGAGAACCAGCCTCAAGCCTGTAAGAAGGTCAAATACATAACCCATAAACCCATTCCAAGAGCCTTATCAGATATCTTGAAAACATCTGCGTAGCTATCTTCTTTTCCTAGCCATTACTTCTGTTTGAGTTAGTTCTGCCTTACCTCCTTCTCCCCCCACTCCCCTGGTGTGCCTGATTAGGGCCAGAAATTTTTTCATTAAGTCACTTTATAGTGCAATAACAACATTTACTATTCATGAAGTCGCTCCTCCATAATTTTAAGTCTTTCCATGTGTCTGGAAGCTTATTTCTGCTCTTCTCATTTTACAGAGTGGCTCTCTTCCTTCCAAACACAAACTAAAAAGAAAGAGGAAAAAGGTGGGGGGTGAAGGGAGGGGGTGGAGATAACATCCAGATTTTTTAAGTGTTTTTAATCCAGTTAAATTTCCCTTTGGACTCAAACAGCTCCCAGCTGAAACGGACTGAGGACCTGAATTCCAGACTAAGAATTAAGAGGAAAGGACGGCAGAAACAAATAACAGAGTCAGCTCTATGCAATGAAAACCGCTATGTTGACTGGGGCTTCATGGTTTTAACCCATTCATTTTCCCCCCTTTTCTAGAATTCTTACTTGGTCTTTCCAGCCAGCTTACGGGCAAGCAGGCAAGCAGGCAAGCAGGCAAGCAGGCAAGCAGGGTTTAAATGCTCCCTGCTTGGGGATTTAAAACAAGTTTGTACAGTCTCTCCGGCAGATGCTATCTTAAGAAAGCCGGTAGAAGACAAAGTTTGCATTTCAATGCCATACTATCTTGTCAGTCACCGGGAAAAAAGCTTCTGGAGGGCACAAACCAGGTCCCCAGCTTTTGTCACCGGCGGACCATAAACGCCCCTGGAACGAGCTCATGAGGCGGTCAGCGACACACTAGCGTCCTACTCCAGGCTGGGGCTGCTGCAGAGCTTTGAAACAAGCACACGGACACACACACACACACACACACACACACACACACACACACAC
>PVHY01009558.1:0-55820 GCA_004024945.1 Uropsilus gracilis
AACCCGCAAACTCAAGCAATCCCTGGCCTTGGCCTCCCAGTGCTGGGATTACAGGTACACGCTACCCAGCCTCATTGAACATGTTCTTACCAACCTAGAGCATTATATCTCAGGCTGAGGTTTCTAGGTCACCTCACAAAGCAGGGGAGTGTTTGCATTATGAAACATTTCTCTACTACCAGATAGTTGTACAGCTTATATGGCTATTCTTCAGGGAACCATAAAAACAAAAGAAGGTCTTTACAGGACAAAGTGGCTGATGTCGTAGCTTTCCCTTCATCTTTTATTTTCTCCTCTTCAAAGATCAGAATTTAACCAGAGCTTCTAGCAACAGCCGGGGATTTAGAATTTTTCTGCTATCTTCCCTATGGACCTTGTAACCCTCATAAATTCCCTTGACCATTTCTCCTGAGTCTAACTCAATTTTCCCCAAATTCCATTGGTAAAATATTGTCCATGACTTGCCTCAAAGTTTTCATCATTTCATACCAAGAATGAAGTCATTTTGTCAGCAGTTCCTTATTGTATTTTTCTATTGTTTTCTTTCTTACTATAAAATGCCTTCAACCAGTACAATGAGTCTGATTTGACATTCCTCTATAACTGCTTTTCAACTCCCTTGTACTTAACCACTCTTCCCATGTTGTTAGTTAAGATATTAGGTAGAGAGAATATCCTGAGACCTGGCTTTCTCTGACACTTTTTCCCCTTTAGCCTGCAGACGATAGTTGTGCGTCCCTCCATATCTCAAGTACCTTTACTTTGGGGATGTACTGCTGTCCTTATCACTCCTCACTGTCACTTCTTGAACATTACTTCTCCCCTTCCACATATACAGTTACACTCTGAGGTTTACGCTGTTCCCTAACCCCTATTGTTTCTCATCTACCACTTGTCATCCCTTCCTCCTGCCCATTTATTGTGACCTCATCTCTTTTCAAGGTATTGTCATTAGGCTTGATATTTTCAGTGTGACCCATCTGATACCCGAACACCCGGTTTCCAGATGGTGTATTTGTTCATTCATTTTGTTAATGCTTCATTCATGCACATACACACAGGCATTTATTTACATTTTTATTAAAAAATATCTTTCGAGCATCTGCAGTGTAATGTGCCAAATCCCATGCTACATCTGGAGATATAGTGGTGAGAGGAAAAAGCCAAACAAACATGGTCCTGTCACCTTGAGCTTATAGTGGGAGGTAAAGACATGGCAAATGTTCAGTAATATAACTTTGTATGCATTAACTTTGCTTTGAAGGAAAAGGGTAACAGGGCCAAAAGAATGTGTAATTAGAGAGACCTGATTTAGCCTGGAGGCTTTTCTGGAGGATATAGTACCTCATATAAATTGTTGGCTGGATAAAGAAGGGAGGTAAGAAGCTTCCAAGAGAGGGCAACATGTGCAAAGCCCTGTTAGGGAAGGGAGCAGGGTTCATTTAAGGAACAAAAGGGCATTGGTGAGTTGGAATATAGAGAAGGAGGGAGCGCACAATACAAGGTTGGGCCAGAAAGGTAGACAGAGTCCTGATCATACAAGTTCTTATTAGGTTGTATTGAAGGTTTTGGTTTTCATCTTAGAGCCTTGGTATCCCATTGGAGATTTTTGTTTATTTGAATTTTTTGAACTTATTTTTCAGAAGATAATGCATGTACACAGTACAAATTCAAAATGCGTAGAGGCTATTTAGTGAGCAAACAAGTCTCCTTGAATTTCTCAGTTATTTAGTTTTCCTTCTTAAAAGAAACCATGCTAGTTTCTTGAATATCCTTTCAAAAATAGTCTATGCATAGATATATATATATATTATATTTTTCTCTCCCCTCCCCCCTTTCAAATGTACACTATATAGATTGACCTTATTTATTCCAGCAACTGCATGGAGCTCTTTTCATTATTTAACCAGTTCTCCATTAATGGATATATAAGTTACTCTCAATATGTTTTTATTTCAAACATTGTGAATATCTTCACTATCATGTCACATATATAATATCAATCAGTTCAACAAATTTCCGGGCACGGTGGCTCGTGCCTGTAAACTTCAGCCTAAGAAGCGGCTGGGGCTAGGGATCGCGGTTCGAGTCCCGCCTGGGGCCCGTAGTGAGACCTAGTTCCAAGAAAATAGCTGGGCGTGGTGGCGCGTGCCTGTAATCCCAGCTACCTGGGAAGCTGAAGCTGGGTATTGCTTGAATCTCGGGTACCCCGGGCAACGAGATCCTGCGGTTCCATGGGCAAAAATAGCGAGACCTAGTCTCAAAAAAAACAAACAAACAACAAAAAACAGTTCAATAAATTACAAATTTAGCTACCTTTATAAAGGCAGACTTTCTTTTTTTGAGACTAGGTCTCGCTATTTTTGCCCGTGGAACCGCAGGCTCCCATTGCCCGGGGTACCACAGACTCAAGCAATCCCCAGCCTCAGCTTCCTAGGTAGCCGGGATTACAGGCGTGCACCACCACACCCAGCTATATTTTTTTGGAACTAGGTCTCGCTATGTGCCCCCGCGGGACTCAAACCGCTATCCCTGGCCCCAGCTGCAGCTTCCTAGGCTGTCATTTACAGGCATGTGCTACCATGCGCAGCTACAGAGCACATTAGTTTGTAATCCCACCTTTAATTTTATGTCTGTCTGGTTCTATCTCCCCACCTAAATATAAGCTTTTTTTTTTTTTTAACATTATTTATTTTTATTCTTTAGATCATAACCTCGGTAAATGGATTTTGGGATTCCTCCTCCCTCCCTTCCTCCATTCTCCCTCTGGTGGCCCCTCCATTCTCTCACACCTCTCACTTTGTTGTTTGCTAGTCTGCGTTAAGTCCATTAGTCTCTTAGTTTCCTGTGGCAGTGTTCTTTTATTGGGTGAGGGACTGTGTTGTTGGAACCAGGAGAACCTTGCTGGTAGGTTTTCAGTCTTAAGTTTGTATTGGACAGCGAGTCTATATTTATTTGTGGGCTATCCATGTTTTCTTGTTGCAGGCTGTCTTCTTCAATCTTATCTCTGCTGTTTTGCTGCTTTACCTTTTGGTTCTGGTGTCAGATTTAGGGGATCTCGCCCCCAGCCTGTATCGGTGAAGAAGTTTCTCTGTGGATACAGGCGTCTGTGAATGGCCATTGTAGATCATCTCCTCTGCCTCAGTTTACAGTTTTGCTGTGGGGCTGATGCCCCCCATCTTTGGCCTTCCTTTCCTCTCCTGTAGTGTGGGGAGGGGGCCTTGCTGTCCGAGAAGGCATCTGTGAAATGAGGTCTTGGGTCTTCCTGACCCAGTGAGCATATAAGTGTGCTTTGTGACATTGTGTTTCTACAATTGTGTCTCTTGTCTTATGTGCACTGGTTCTCTCAGTTGTCCATCTGCTGTGCCCAGCTCAGGCTTGTGGGCTGGATTTTTGCATGGTCCCTCACCCATTTTATGATGGGGTTTGTGTTGTGCATGTTCTTGCTCCTCTTGAAGATTAGCTGTAGTGAGGGCGAAATGGAAGGGAAGGGGCATTGTCCACCCTCACTCCCTGCCTGCATGTGGAATCTCCCTGTGTGGGGGCAGGGCCCAGATGACCTACCGTGGGCCCTTCCATGCTCCCCCATGGGCTAGGAGCAGGGGGAACATGACTCCGCCAATGAGTACTGCAGATGGCTGCCCCGTGCAGCAGCTGTTGGCTGGTAGATGGGGCTAAAAAAAAAATCCCACCCTGTCCCCCCTCCTGGGCTCACCAGGTTTAGGGGGCTTACCCAAGGTTCTTTACTGCCTTTGCTCCCCACTGGCAAGGGAGCTCGGACAGCTAGGAACCCAGATGTGCAGGTAGCCTCCTAAAGTTTACCTGCTTGTGGGTGGGTAAATACAAGGTTTATATTTCAGTGCCTTGAATCAAACAGATCCTTGCTGTTGAATGGATAAATGATAATGGAGCTAAGGATAATAACTAACTGGCAAGTAAGGGCACTTGAATTTTGGGAGGAAAATCGGGAAGATCTGAAATGGCTGTTGTGAGAAATGGGGGGAAATGCATGAACGTAGGGACACATAGGATGGCCAGGATGATCAGTGCTGATGTGGATGGAGACCACTTATTTACCATGGGACCAGTCTGTGCAGTGTGGAGTTTTTCTCCATTTATTCTTAGAATAGTTAGATTCATTCATGAGTGCTATTTCCCCACCTGTAAAGTAGCTAATAATATTAGTGCTGGAGAGGTTGAAGCAATGCATCTTAAAATAAGGTGGATAAGAAAGGACTTGGAGATAAATCCTATACTTCTCCCCTTCTTGCTGAGTAATCTCATCCATGTTTTACTTTTAGTTAACCTGTGGGAGGAGAGAGTAAAGTTATTTTCAAAAACTGAGAGAAGACCAATATGACTTTGATCTAGTATCTAGATCAAAGCCTGAAGAGAGAGCTGAGTCTGGAGAGCTTGAGTCCATTCCAAATGGAGCTTTGCATGATTTGCTAGATTTGGGAAAGTTACCCAAAGGACCACACGTTAAGTTTTATTCTGTTTAAATGGTTTTATATTTAGTTTTGTTTTATGTAATAGGCATATAAAGAACTATTGTATTTTAAGGGCGGGCACGGTGGCTTGTGCCTGTAAGCTTCAGCCTATGAAGCGGCTGGGGCTAGGGATTGCAGTTCGAGTCCCACCTGGGGCCCGTAGTGAGACCTAGTTCCCAAAAAAATAGCTGGGCGTGGTGGCGCATGTCTGTAATCCCAGCTACCTGGGAAGCTGAGGCTGGGGATTGCTTGAGTCTGTGGTACCCCAGGCAACATGAGTCTGCAGTTCCATGGGCAAAAATAGTGAGACCCAGTCTCAAAAAAAAAAAAAAAAGAACTATTGTATTTTATATTGTCACCAGAGGCAATAAGAAAAGCAGTCTGTATCCATATTTGAGAGTAGTGGTAGAGTTGTTAATTGAAGCTATAACAGATGTGTTAGGTGAAGAAACTATATTTCAGCATGATGAATTCACTTTAATTCTTAACCATATACTCCCTAAGTTGTTGGGTCTTTGTTGGGAACATTTAGTTCTCACTTCCCTATCTTATTTTATTTTCTTCTTAATCTTATGCTCTGGACTAGGTGTTATTTCCTTGGGAATTTTTATCCTGGTGCCCCAAACCTGGTTAAGTTGCCTCTTTTGTGTGCTCTAAGTGGACCTGTATTTCTCATATTAAAATTAATTGATATGTATATACTTTATATCTATGGTACATTTCTGACTATATCATGAATATATGAATAGCTTATTCATATATTTAAACTCATATATGTGATACATTCAAATTACATATGAGTGCCGCTGATCACACTGAATTGAAATTATGTGTTTTGTCTTTCTCCTTCTTTGGACTCTGTGAGGTCTGAGATACCCATCTGTCTTGTTTCATATTTTTAATTCCAAGCGTACACCACTTTAATTCCCAGCACTATGAGTTTGTTGAGTTGAACTATTATGTATCTGTTTCTATCTCCTGCCCATTTATACATTTTGGCAGATAAGTGTACTGTGTGCACTTTCCTATTTAGCTTATCACTAAGCAAGCACTATGCTTTAAATGACTTTCCATCTTCCCACATAGTCTTTATAATGATCTTTTTATCATGCAATCGCCATCAAATTGATACCATAATTTACCTACGTGTTCCCGAAGGAAGAACTAATACAGAATATACAAAAGTAGAGTAATTCCCAATTGCAGAAGGTAATTTTAAAGGCTGAACATACTTAAAATTGTTTAGAGAGGATGTTAGCCTTAGATGGGAATTAAATTAAACATCTTTAAAAATCTTCTTACCCTGAAATCTGGCAGTTCTGTGTTTTTAAGGTCCTCTAGTTGAATGTGAGACTTCTATGTGTTTCAAGGTATAAATTCACAGTTAAAGACATTCATTTCATTTCACAAATATAAAGGGAAGATGTGTCAGAGAATTATTTAATTCTTGAAATGGGGGAGTTAGGAAATGATAAAGCTGCTTTTGAGGAACACAGATTTATGGGGAGAGTAAGGAAAAGAGTGATGAAATAAGTTTGTTTGCAAGTTAAATATGAAATTTATAATATTTTATAGGGAAAAACTTTTGAGGTTGTCTGCTCTACCAGACAAATAATTTGCATCTCTATAAAAATAAAAATCATTTGCATCTCTATAAAAATAAAAATCATTTGCAACTTATCAATATTATATATATTGATAAATATAAATATATAAATATGTATATATTCACATCTAAATTTGTACTCTACTTATTAGTAAATAGTAAGTCATGTTCTCTTAGAAGATTGGCAAACTTTCTTTTATTTATTTATTTTTTGAGACTAGGTCTCGCTGTGTTGTCCATGGTAGTCCTGAACCCACGGACTCAAGTGATCCCTAGCCTCAGCCTTCCAGGTAGCTAGGATTACAAGCATGTGCCACTACGCCTGGCTTGGCAAACTTTCTTAAAGGCCAGATAGGGAATATTTTTAGGTTTTGCAGGCCTGATATCTCTGTTACAGTTTCTATAGAGTAAAAACAGCCAGACAGAGTACATGAACAAACAGGTGTGACTGTATTCCAATAAAACTTTATTTGTAGTAAGAGGCAATGGCTGGAGTTGGCCCTTAGGTCACAATTTGCTCATCCTCAGTCCCTGAACCAGTTAGTGATATTTCTTTTTTCATTTTTGATATTGTTAATTTGTGACTATTGTCCTTTATTCTTTGGGAGGGGGGAAGCTGTAGGACTATACAGCTTTATTAATTTTATTGATCATTAAAACAATCACCAGATTTCACTGACTTTGTCTCTTGGTGGTGTTGCTGCTTTTTTTTTTTCCTGTTTTGTTGGTTACTCTTACCTTATTTTTTTTCCTTTCTTTACTTTTTTGAGGTATAATTTACTTTTTTTCTAGTTTTTTTTTTTTTTTTTTTTTTTTTTTTTTTTTTTTTTTTTTTTTTTTTTTTTTTTTTTTTTTTTTGAGACTAGGTCTCGCTATTTTTGCCCGTGGAATGGCAGGCTCACATTGCCTGGGGGTACCACAGACTCAAGCAATCCCCAGCCTCAGCTTCCCAGGTAGCTGGGATTACAGGCGCGCGCCACCACGCCCAACTATTTTTTTGGGACTAGGTCTCACTCACTCGCGAACAGCTATCCCTGGGCCGGGGCGGTGGCTTCCTAGGCTGCCACCTACAGGCATGCGCTACCATGCCTGGCCTGATCTTTACTTTCAACATTAAAAATCGAAAAAGAGGCCAGGTATGGTGGTGCCTGCCTGTAGGTGGCAGCCTAGGAAGCCACAGCCTGGGCCAGGCATAACAGTTCGAGTCCCGCCAGGGCCACGTAGTGAGACCTAGTCCCAAAAAAATAACTCGGCGTGGTGGCGCGCGCCTGTAATTCCAGCTACCTGGGAAGCTGAGGCTGGGGATTGCTTGAGTCTGTGGTACCCCAGGCAAAGTGAGCCTGCCGTTCCACAGGCAAAAATAGCGAGACCTAGTCTCCAAAAAAAAGAAAGTAAAGATCATTGTGTTTTTGTTTTTGTTGTTGGTTTGGCCTGTATTTTTCCAGATCTTTTTGAATGCTCATGTATCTATGAACAAAAATCTTCACTGTAAAACATAAAATAAAATATACAAATTTTCTGTAATTTTCATTTTAACTTAGGAACTAGGGAGATATTTCTATTGTTGTGTGTAGCATTTTGCCTCATTGTTTTTACTTGCTACATAGCAATTATTTTCATATTGACAGTATTTAGGTTTTTCAAATTTTTCACCAGTACAAACTATAGTATAATGATACTCTTGCAAGTGACTTCTCCATTATAGAGATGCACAGAATACTTTTGTTAAATGCATAATTTATTGAATGACTTCTCTTTGATGCTGGGAAAGAATAAATTACTTCTGTGTCATTTATCACATTAGTTACATTTTGATGGCTTTTCCTTTGTTATGAATTTTCTTATATTGTTTAAAGCTTGAACTTTGGGGGAACTTTTTCCCCTGTTAATTACATGCAAAGGGTTTTTCTCCAGCATGGCTCTCTGAGGTTCAAGACCTAACTGTACCTAAACACTTTGCCCTCATCACGTTTCTTAAATTGATAGGGTTTTTCTCTGCTGTGAATTCTCTGATGTCTGATAGGGCTCAACTCTCTATAAAGGTTTTCTCATAGGCATTATATCAATAGTGTCTGTTTCTACTGTGAAATTTTCTGATGTCCAGCAAAAGATGTATACCTAATTTTCCAGTTTGTTACAATGATAGGAATTGTCTTTTTCTGTATGCATATTTGATGTCTAATAGAAGTTGAGCTCTTCTTTAAAGACTTTTCCTTATTTATTACACAAAAACTGTTTCCCATACCTGTGGATTTTCTGATGTTCCAATAACAGTTGAGTTATCCCTGACAGCTTTACTACATTTATATATTTAAAGGACTTCTGTCCTGTATGTATTGTCTCATGGTGAGTAAGGACTACCTTCTGAACAAGAACTTTCCCAGTTTTTACATTTGTAGTGTTTCTGTGTTTTTTCATTTTCACTCAGTTCAAAATATTTGCTGGTTCCCCTTTTGCTAGTTCATTTCCCTTGACTTACACATGCACAAAATAATATTCAATCAAAGACTGAAGGGCTGTACAAATACCAATACTTGGAGATCTTTTTAGCTTCCTCCTTTTTGGTAGTTGTTCCAAAATCCTAGCTATCACTGTCCCCTGACCTGTGTTTTCTCGGCTCCTTAAGACTACCTTGTTCTGCTTGGGTTTCTTTCCCAGTGCCTCGGTCTGGATGTGCCTCACACAGGAGGGCAAGTCCCTGGCAATTTCCCCTTCAAGGGCAGAAGTGGCCGGGCATGGTGGCACGTGCCTTTAATCGCAGCCTATGAAGTGTGAGGCCGAGGCTAGGAATCACTTGAGTCTGCAGGTTTGAGACCGGCCCAGGGGTTCGAGACCTGCCTGGGGCAACATAGTGAGACCTAGTCTCAAAAAAATAGCTGGGCGTGTTGGCTCATGCCTGTAATCCTAGTTACCTGGGAGGCAGAGGCTGGAGATCGCTTGAGTCCATGGTACCCCAGGCATCATGAGCCTGCGGTTCCCCAGGCAACAAAGCAAGACCTAGTCTAAAAAAAAAGAAAGAAAAAGAAAAAATAGGGCAGAAGTCAAGGTCACAGTCTATTTAAAAAGATTAAATAAAAATATTTAAAAAGTGGGTTATTTTCATTTATGTAGACATCTTTATTGTATTAAATATGAGAATTATTCTGAGAATGATGGAAAGTTGATCATAATTGATAATAGTTACTAGTTTATTGGTTCCAATGAATTCTGTACATTCAGGTAACAGTTACCAAGATTCATAGTATTAGTTACTATGTGGGAAGGTGGATGAAAATTTGAGAGGTATTTTTATAACTCTTGGTAGCTCTTTTTTTTTTTTTTTTCACAGTTTCTTTTTCTTCTTCTTTTTTAAAAGGAAGTTCTATTTTTCTTCTTGCCTTTTAAATTGCCTTGTCTGCTGTTAAGTTTGTGCCAATGAATCTTTCTTTTATTTAAAAAAAAAAAAGGCACATTGACTTCTATAGTGCTTACTCAACGCAGTGACCCAGAAGCTTGTCTTTATCTTCCTCCTGTCTCTCCATTGACTGGTGTTAACATTTACTCTGTTGGACCTTTAGTAAATATTTTCCTGGAGTCAGGTTTGTCTGATTTTCAAGTTGTTGCTTTAGTCATAGCCTTTTTCAGTTGTGTGTGTGGTCATTCATTTCCTCAGTGCTTTGATTCTGCTGCATATTTTATATATGTAATTCTAAAATATATTTTATAGCCCCAGAACAAGAGCTAGGGTGGAGAAAGGGGCACCCTAGGCATGAAACTTTTAAGTACTCAGTTCTTAAGATCAGGCAAACCAATCCTACATTTCTGTGGGAATGAGCCCCTCCACAAATTCTGTGCCCAACCGTGGTCTGGCTCTGTAGAAACCTGACTGCAGTTGGTTAAAGACCCCTATATAATTAAGACCTTAAAATGAATTCTGTATAACTACTTTCATTTAGAATTTGCTTTGATTTTACTTTTGCTAAGAAAATAGAGGGGGAGGTATTATAATATCAAGAAAAGCATTGCCATTCTAGAAGTAATTCAGTAGCCCAAAAGTTTATCCACAAGCAATATTAGCTAGAATTTTTTTGAAAATACTATTATTTATTTTGTTCTTTAGATCACAACCTCTATAAGTGGTTTTTGGGATACCTCCCTCTCCCTTCTCCCTCTGGTGCCCCTTCCATTCTCAAATTCTACTTTCTGTTGTTTACTAGTTGAGCTAAGTCCATTAGTTTTTCTTTCCTATGACAGTGTCCTTTCACTGGGTGAGGTACTGTGTTGTTGGATCAGGCGAACCTTGCTGGTAGGTTTTCAATCTTAAGTTTGTGTTGAGCGGCCAGTCTGAATTCATTTATGTTCTGTTCATGTTTTCTTGCTGCAGGTCGTCTTCTCCAATCCCATCTCCACTGCTTTGCTGCTTTACCTTACGGCACTGATGTCAGATTTAGGGGTCTTGCCCCAGCCATTGTCAGTAAAGAAGTTTCTCTGTGAATACAGGATCTGTAAATGGCCTTTATAGATCATCTCCTCCGCCTCAGTTTGCGGTTTTAATGTGGGGCCAATTACCCCTCTTTGGCCTTCCTCTCCTCTCCCATAGTGTGGGGAGGGGCGTTGCTCTCCTAGAAGGCATCTCCAAAATGAGGACCTGGGTCTTCCCGGCCCAGTGAGCACGTAGGTGCACATTGTGACATTGTGTCTCTACAGTTGTTTCTCTTGTCTTGCATGCACTAGTTCTCTCCTTTGTCCATCAGCTGTGTCCAGCTCAGGCTTGTGGGCTGGATTTTTGCATGATCCCTCACCCATTCTATGATGTAGCTAGAATTTTTGGACCATCTTTTTTAGGTTAGCCATAGCAGGTCTGTTATGCTTAAATTCCTTTACTCTTATGAGGATATGGCTTATCATTAGTAGGTTCATTCCAGCAGAATCCCTTTCATGATTAAAATTTTTGATCAGCATGATGTCATGGTATGCAAGACTGCCTGACTTTGACAAACAGGTTGTTAGTAAAGAGATGAATCTGTAACTTGTGGAGGTCAAGAGTGCTCAGCTTGTGTTGCTTCCAGTTCAGTATTGGAAATATTTCAGTTTAACTACCTGCTCTTCTGGCCCCACCGTTCTCATGCTATCCCTGAGAAATTTCTAGGAAGTGTTTGGGAGGACAAGAGGTGGGATTCGTCTGCCCCCAATATCTCCATACTTTTTTACCAGAATAGCTCTTTTGTTTTGTTCTCTCTGTTTAATGAACTAGAATTATGTGTAAAAGGTCTATGTGGAAGGGACTCATTGAGAAGGGGACTTAGCAGTGAATGTGGAATAGTACTGCTGCAGGCTAAAATATCTGAGCCAAAAAACACCCTTTTGCTTCTTCTGTTCCACCTATTAGACAGCTTTCCCACCCTCTTAAAAAAACAGTCTTCAAAATAATCTCGACTGCTAGTGTTCAGGACTCTTTACAGAGCAGTAGTCTCTGTTTTTATTTTATCTCAAAATATTTCTATTCTTGTTTTTAGATGCCAGTGAGAGCAGGTGCCGGCAGGCGAAGACAGAATTTGGAGTTGGTCTGAGATCTGGAGGAGAGAATCACCTCCAGCTTATTGAAGGAACCCCATCTCTCCAGTCGTGTTGGGCTGCCTGCTGCCAGGACTCTGCCTGCCATGTCCTTTGGTGGTTAGAAGGGATGTGCATTCAAGCAGACTGTAGCAGACCCCAGAGTTGCCAGGCTTTTAGGACAGACTCTTCCAGTTCCATGCTGGTGTTTTTTAAAAAAGTCCAAACTGCAGATGATTTGGACATTCCACCTGAAGATGATGGAAAACATATTCTGGGGCTTAGTTGGAGCAGGGCATCATGGAAGAGGCCAAGTCCACCCCATGCTCCATTCACGCTACCTTCAGGTGACCAGCAGAACTTTATCAGGAAACTGCAGAAGAGAGAGAGTCCCACTAAAGTAGTTACACCTGTAGTGAGACAGCATTCTGAAATGAATGACTCCAAGGAACTAAGTGAGCTGAATGCCAATGACTCAGCAGAGGTAAGTGTATTATGAATAGGGAGCAGAAAAACTGTTTAAAATGCTTTTCCAGGCCAGGCATGGTGGCACATGCCTGTAAGCGGCAGCCTAGGAAGCCACGGTAGGGGCCAGGGATGGCAGTTTGAGTCCCGCTGGGGGCATGTAGCGAGGCCTAGTTCCAAAAAAATATAGCTGGGTGTGGTGGTGCACACCGGTAATCCCAGCAACATGAGAAGCTGAGGCTGGGAATTGCTTGAGTCTGTGGTACCCCAAGCAACATGAGCCTGCGGTTCGACAGGCAAAAATAGCGAGACCTAGTCTCAAAAATAAATAAATAAGTAAGTAAGTACATACGTACGTACGTAAATAAACAAACAGACAAATAAATAAATAAAATGCTTCTCCACCTGGCACACAAAAGCAGTGAAGCTGGTGCTTGTGTGTCACACTCAGAGGCTGAGGAGTATATGTATAAAGTTGCCTGGAGTCATCTTAGAGAAAGCTGTCCAGATATAAAAGGGCAATTGGTCTAGAGCTGTTTACGCCATGCAAAGCTGGCCTTTGTTTTGGTAAAAGCAAAGGCTACTCATTATCTAGTCTAAGCTGGTTCCTGGCTACAGGTAGGTACATTTGTGTGGGTGGTCTCCACCAACTATTCTACAGTGTTTTGTGCCAGATTACAAAACCCTTGATTGATGTGGTTACAGTCAGTCCTCCCCCACTTTCCCAATTCCCAGCGTGTAAACACATTCCTTATGAGGTGTTTTGTATTCTAGTCTGAGGTAACCATGCCTGATATCACATCTTAAGACCTCACCTGCCAGGCTGAGGAGCAAGATGTGGCTCTCAGCCAGGAGGTCTCAAGGTGAATTCATGCCAAAGCTTTGTACGTACGTCAAGGGAGATACCACCAGTAGAGTTTATTCTGCCTATTATGTTTCTTCACTGTTGATCTTCCTGGGCAAATGATTAGAAGGAATGACTCACTGTATGCTTAGTCTCCCTTGATTGCCATGACTTATTTTTGTATTTGTTTTGTCCTAGTTGTTTCTATCAAATTGAAGCCAGAGTGGGGAAGCTACTACATGCCAGGCACTGTGTGTGCTAATTGCTGTACTGTGTCATTTTGTTTAATTTTCATAGCAATATTCCCAAGTAGGTGTTATTAGTCCCATTTTACTAGTGAGTGAACTGAGGTCCAAAGAGTTTAAACAGTTTGATCATACAGCTGGTGAATAGCAAACCCAGAATCAGAATCCAGATTTAATATTACTAAAAATCCTTTCAGTGTTGAAATATTAGAGATACAGCCTTAGTTTTAATATGTCCATAAACATTTATGGACACCTATTATCACTGTCAGGTAATTTTTTATACTAGAAACACAAAGGTCAGGAAGAAATGGTTCGTATCCTCAGGGACTTTACAATTTCATGGCAACTCAGACATGAAGAGATAGTTATAATAGTGATAATTATCTCATTAGTAATTTATGTGTGCAGTGCAGTGGGAGCACAAAAGGGAGAGTGATTTGCTTTAGTAGGCAGTTGGTGTGTGTGTGTACAGGGAAGACTTCACAGAGATGTTTAACTTATTTCTGGAAGGATGTGTAGGATTTTGGGAGGGGGCTAAAGGTAGTAAAAACTTCTGGACAGAGCACAGTCTATGCAAAGACTCATTCATTCAGCAAATACGTACTGCATACTTACTATGCATGTGATATTATACTAAGAATATTATAGTAATGCTTACAATAATAGATTTCTGCCCTAAGAGACCTTGTACTCTAAGAAAACAGACATTACATTTATCATAATAATAGATGCAGAATACTATAAGAGTATCTAACAGGAACCTCACTGAAACTAAGGGGTAAGCTTAGGATACCCTAAGTAAGGAAAGTTTGAGCTGAAACTTGAAATGTATATAGTAGTTAAGAAAAGAAAGCAACAAAGAGTACTTCAGGCAGAGGAAATAACAGTTTTAAAGTTTGTTAGGTACCCTAGATCATGGTAAGATCAAGTTGAGAGAAATCCAGTAAGAGATATAGTGATGAAAGAAGAGACTTGAGAAGTGTGCAGAGCCTTGAGGTCTTCTTAGGACACTGGTCTTTAAGATCATGGGAAGTCATTAAAGAATTTTAAGTAGGGAGTAACATCATCAGACGTGTTCCTATGTGGTGAATAGATTGGAGAAGGGCAAGACTTTACAGATCCAATAGACTTCTCAGGCAAGGGAACCATTTTACTCAAAGGAGGTTGAAGCTAGAGGAAAGGGATAAAGATCAAATAATCCTTTAGAGCTTTGGTCCTCAGACTTTAGCATGCATCAGAATGACTTGGAGGTCCTGTTAAAAATAAATGGTTGGGCCTCTTAGCACCTGAGTTTCTGACCAGTGGTTCTAGGGTAGAGCCTGAGAATTTGCATTTGCAACAAATTCCTGGGGAGTACTGATGCTATAGTTTAGGATACTCACTTTGAGAATCACTGCCTTATAGGCAAGTGGGTTAGCCTTGTAGGAGGAAGGGCATCTCCTTCATTGTGATAGGAAGGAAAAAAAAATAGGGGATATAGGGTAGGTTTATAGGTTAGGTAGAAGAAAATTGTGGTAGTTCTAATCTTAGTGGCATAGGTCACTTACTGAGTCTAGAAACAGGTAGCTAGAGTAAGGATAATAGGCAGACAATTCAGAAATTTGAGAAAGTGGTCAAGTTTTCTGAAACAGCTATTGTGAAGGGTAAGGGAGGGCAAATTAGGTGAGGAAATGGAAAGATTGCTGGGCATTATTGAATAGGGAGACCATGAATTATGAAATTGGTACTTATTTTTGCAGTTGTGTATTTCTCCTCAGCACCCTGTCAACAAGAAGCTGATAGTTTGATTCATCCAGGATTAGAATTTTACCAGTTTTTTATAGAAGGAAATTGGGACATGGAAATTGAGGTTTTCTCAAGAGAGTGAATGAGAGAGTATAAGAAGGTTGGACGGACAGAGACAAAGATAGGAGGGACTGACAGATAAAATATAGAGGAACTTGATATTTAGAGGTTTCCATGATGGGAAGCAGAATAACTTAGCTAAACATGAGTCCTGAAAGAATGGGCTATGGTAGTCAGAGCATGGAATATTTGAATCAAGATTTTGAAGAAAGACAAGTTCTGGTTATTACTGGATCTAGGGTATAGCTATGAAAGAGAGTTGCTAGGACAGAGTGGAGAAGAAATTCACTTCAGACAAGGAGCTAAAGAATTAGGAAGCCCAAGAGTATGTTAAATGTATTATCCATGTAGAGATATACTTTAATAATGATGATGCTATACCTAATACTTCCTGAGTGAGCAGTTCTGTGCCAGGTATCACTCTGAACTCTTTACATATATTAATTTTTTAAATTCATACAACAAATCCTATGAAGTACTGTCACCACCTGTTTCATGAATAAGGAAACTTAGGGAAAGAAAGGTTGAGGAATATGTCCAAAGGAACATTACTAATCTATGGTAGTACCAAGGCTTGAACACAAGCAATTGATGCCATCTAGTCTGTCCTTTTAACCCTTTTATTGTTTAGACAAGGACTTGGGGTGCAGAAGAATTTTGAGAGCCAGAAGTCAAAGCTGTGAGTAAAGCTCATCAAAGCCAAGAGGAGTAATCAGTAAGTTATGATGACGTTTACCAAGGGGGCTGAGGTGTAGTGCAGGGAGATGACGAGGGAAAAATTTTTACAAAGCAAAGTAATAGTTTGAAAAGGGCATTGGGAAGGGGGCCAAATAAAAATAGCAACCATCTTTATTCCTGAAGTATGGGAAAACAAGTTGAGTTCCTTTCTTTAGAAAGGCCAATGATACTCTGTTTGAAATCATCCAGGGGCTGTCTCTTCCCAGAGTCCCCAGCTGACCCCTTTGTGTGTACCTAGAACTCTGCGAGGGGCACTCTGTTTGAGCCTAGAAATTCTTAATGATTTTTGAACAATCACGTTTTCATTTTACACTGGGTTCCATAAATTAGGTAGCCTGTCCCACAAGAGGCATGAGGAATAAAACGGGAATAACGAGCATACAGGTGACTTTTTGATAATAGAATAGAGTAGTAATTCCCGACAACTTAGTGAAATTTTTGGAAGGAAAAGAGTTTGAATCTTTTAGGAAAGGAAGTTCAGGTTATTATATAGGTAACACTTGTGGTGTGTTAATGTTTATTTTTTTTATTTATTTATTTTTTTTTTTTAATTTTTTTTTTTTGAGACTAGGTCTTGCTATTTTTGTCTGTGGAACCGCAGGCTCTCGTTGCCCGGGGTACCACAGACTCAAGCAATCCCCAGCCTCAGCTTCCCAGGTAGCTGGGATTACAGGCACGTGCCACCATGCCCAGCTATTTTTTTGGAACTAGGTCTCACTACGGGCCCCAGGCGGCACTCGAACCGCGATCCCTAGCCCCTGCCGCTTCATAGGCTGAAGCTTACAAGCACGAGCCACCGTGCCCGGCTCAGGTGTGTTAATGTTTAACTGGGTTTTCCCCCAGGAAACAAAAACAAGTCCTGAGTGCTAGACTTTGTTAGTTTCTATGGTATAAATACTACTGCCTTGACCAACTTCAAGCAATTTATTAAATCAAAATGTGCTGACAGTGGATTTTTGAATTGTTACATAATATTAAATAGACACCAAGTTAGCATGACTTTACTAAGGAAGGCTCCTACCTGGACAGAGAGATCACATGACCCAGATAGTGCAAACATTCTGTGTGTGCTTCTGCAGACTCTACTCAAAGTGGAATAGTTCTGGGTGGAGGCTTATTTTGATCATATTGAGTTATAAGTAGTAACTTCTGGATTTGGTTTGCTTGATTTGAAGAAGGTTGTCCAGAGTGAGTGTGAGTTGGAAGGAAGAGAGGAAAAAAGGGGAGAGAGAAATGGAGAGATGGAGAAGACAATGTGAATAGAAACTTTCAATTATTCTGAATGAAGCATCTTTGAAGAAGAAATAGATGTATGTGTGCATGGTGAGTCCTTTTTAATTTAATTTAATTTAAAAATTTTTTTGAGACTAAGTCTCACTATGTTGCCTGGGGTAGTCTCAAACCCACGGACTCAACTGATCCCTAGCTTTAGCCTCCCAGGTAGCTGGGATTATAGGTGCACATCACTACACCCAGCCCTTTTTAATTTTAGACATTGTAATAGGTATGTGAAGTACATTACTATGGTTTTGATTTGCATTTCCCTGATGACTAATGATGTTGAGCATCTTTCATGTGCTTATTTGCCTCCAATATATATTTGTTGTACAGTGTTTTCTTATTTTTCCCCACTTAAAAATGAATATATATATATACACACACACATAAATATTCTCTGTATGTAATTCATTTGTCAAGTATGTGATTGGCAAATACTCTCAATTTTAAGTGTGTTTTAAAGAGCAGATATTCTTTTTGATGATGTCCAACTTACCAACATTTTTAGTAAATGTTTTTATGTTGTATCTAAGAAAGATTATTTTCTAAACCTTTCTTCTAAAAGTCTGCAATTTTAAGCCGGGTGTGGTGGCACGCACCTCTACTATCAGTGCTGAGAAACTGAGACCAGGGATTGCTTGAGTCCTTGGGTTCAAGACTACCCCAGGCAACATAGTGAGACCTAGTCTCAAAATAAATAAATAAAATAAAATAAAAATAAAAGTCTGCAGTTTCAGATTTTATATTTTGGTCAAGAGGTTTTTTTTTTTTTTTTTTTTTGGTAAATCATGGAAACTGTGAATGGAAGAGTTTTGTTTTTGGCAGATGACTATGCAGTTGTGGTAGCACCATATTTTTACATCCTTTCTTCACTGAATTCTTCTTCACGACTATTGAAAATTAGTTGACCATGTGTTTATGAATCTATTTCTGGATTCTATTTGGTTCCATTGATTTGTCTATATTGACATCAACACCATATGTTCTTCATAACTATAGCTTTATAATAAGTCTTTAATTCAAATAATGTAAATCTTCTGTCTTTGTTTTTTGTTGTCAGAATTGTTTTGACTGTTTCAGGCTCTCTAGATTTCCATGTAAAATCTAGAATCATTCTGTCAATTTCTTTTTACACAGACTTATGTATTTTGATTGGGGTTATGTTGGGATCAATATGTAGATAATTTAGGGGAAAATTGATAGCCTAGTAATCATAGTAAGTGCTGATCCAAGAATACATTATGTCTTTCCATTTATTTAAATCACCTTTTAATTTCTCTCAGTAATGTATTAGTTGGAGTTTTCAGTTTATAGATCTTGCACGGTTTTCATTGGACTTATCCTTAGATATTTATTTTGATACTATTATACATGGTATTTTTAAAATTCAGTTTTGCAAAAGTAAACCCTTGGACTCTGACACTTGAATGGTGGTTACCAGAGGAGAACGAAGGGGGCAGGAATGGATTGATGGGATCAACTGGGTAGTGGTGGATAGTTACTGGAAAGTTGGTGGGTGAAGTAAGGAAGTATAATCTTGGAGCCTATGCCGTGTTATAAACTAATGTTACTGCAAGCAAAAAAAATTAAATTCAGCTTTGGGTTATTGCTAATGTAATTGCTTTTTGTATATTGATCTTGTATCCCTTTTTTTTTTTTTTTTTTTTTTTTTTTTTTTTTTTTTTTTTTTTTTTTTTTTTTTTGAGACTAGTTCTCACTATTTTTGTCTGTGGAACTGTAGGCTCACATTGCCCGGGGTACCACAGACTCAAACAATCCCCAGTTTCAGCTTCCCAGGTAGCTGGGATTACAGGCATGCGCCACCACGCCCAGCTATATTTTTTTGGAACTAAGTCTCTGTGCCCCTAACGGGACTTGAACTGTGATCCCAGGACCCGGCTGTGACTTCCTAGGCTGCCGTTTACAGGCACACACCATCATGCCCAGCCCTGATCTTGTATCCTTAAACCTTCCAAAACTCACTATTCATACTGGTAGTTTTAAAATATATATATTTATATAATTTTATCTGTGACTGAAGAAAGACTATTTTACTTCTTTTCTAATATGGGTTCCTTTTATTTCTTTCTTTCTTTCTTTCTTCTTTTTTTTTTTTTTTTTTTTGAGACTAGGTCTCGCCGTTTTTGCCTGTAGAACTGCAGACTCATGCTGCTCGGGGTACCACAGACTCAAGCAATCCCCAGCCTCAGCTTTCCAGGTAGCTGGGATTACAGGCATGCACCACCATATATTTTTTTTGGAACTAGGTCTTGCTACATGCCCCCACGGGACTTGAACTGCGATCCCTAGCCCTGGCCACGGCTTCCTAGGCTGCCGTTTACAGACATGTGCCACCATGCCTGGCACTCTTTTATTTCTTTTTCTTGCCTTTATTGTACTGGCTATAACTTCCATTACACTGTTGAGTAGAGTGGTGAAGGTATACATCTTTGTCATGTTCTTGATCTTAGGGGGAAATCATTCAGTTTTTCATCATTAATTGTGATGTTAGCTGTAGATTTCTTTTTTTAACAGGTGGAGAAAATTCTTTTCTAGTTCTAGTTTGATATGAATTTGTATTAGGAAGTACTAGTTTTTTGGTTTTTTTTTTTTTTTTTTTTTTTGAGACTAGGTCTCGCTGTTTTTGCCCGTGGAACCGCAGGCTCTTGTTGCCCGGAGTACCACAGACTCAAGCCATCTCCAGCCTCAGCTTCCCAGGTAGCTGGGATTACAGGCACGCGCCACCATGCCCAGCTATTTTTTTTGGAACTAGGTCTCGCTACGGGCCCCAGGCTGGACTCGAACCGTGATCCCTAGCCCCTGCCGCTTCATAGGCTGAAACTTACAGGCACGAGCCACCGTGCCCGGTGGAAGTACTAGATTTTGTGAAAGACTTTTCTCTACATTTACTGAGGTGATCACATGGATTTTTGTTTTTAGTGTGTTCATATGGTGAATATAATATGGTGAATATAATATGGTTGACTTTGCAATCAAATGCTCTACCACTGAGCTATACCCCCTATCTTGGTTGACTTTAAATGTTAAATCAACCTTGCATTCCTAGGTGCCCCTCACTTGGTTGTTATTTATTATTTTTATATATTGTTATATTTGACTTGCTAAAATTTTGTTACAAATCATGGTATTTGTATTTATAAAGGATGTTGACCTATAGTTCTCATGTTCTCTCTCCTCTCTCGCAGTTTGTAATGTTTTTAACTGGTTTTAACATTAAGAGTTCCTAGCTTTATAGACTGATTTAAGTAATGTTTACTTCTTAAAGAGTCTGTGTAAAATTGGTACCATTCCTTAAATGTTTCTTATAAACTCCCTTAATGTAGATGCATAAATGAACTCCAGTGAAGCAGTTTGGGACTGGAATTCTCTATAAGAAAGTTTAAATTACAAATTCAATTTTTATAACAATTCTATATCTATATAGATTATCTATAATAGAGTTTCTTGAGTGAACTTCGGTAGATTGTGCCTTTCAAGGAATTGTACATTTTATCCCAGTAGTCAGATAAATTGCATAGAGTTGACAGTATTCCTTTATTGTCCTTTTAATATCTGTAGGATTTGTAGTGATGTTATATACTCTCTAATTCTTGATAATTTGTGTTATTTTTCACTCATTCATTCTCCCTCTGCTTCTCCGTTCTCCTCTTTCCCTTCCCTCTTCTACTTCTTCCTCTCCTCCTTCCATCCTCCCTGTATCACCCACCTGCTCAGCTAGCTAGATTATCTCAAAGACAGTATTTAGTTTCATTCATTTTTCCTTTTTCCATTTTGTTGATTTCTGCACTACTATTTATTACTAAACTACTTCAACTTAATTTGAATTTCACATACTTCATTTGACAGGTCCTGACTGACCAAGTCCACCTTGTTCCAGAGTCTAGGGGTCCAAGTCTTGCCTGGTTTCTCCCTCATCATCTGATAGCATTAAGTCGTCACTGGAAAAGTCTTCACTTTTCTTTCATCTTTGAGCAATATTTTCACTGTTTAAACCTGATTTGTCATGACCTATTTTTCTTTTAGTGTGTTAAAAATACTATGGCAATGTCTTCCAGATTATATTGTTTTCATTGAGAAATCTACTATAGTTTTTACATTTGTTTCTTTATACATAATGTATCATTTTTCTCTGGGTACTTTTTTTTTTTTTTTTTTTTGAGACTAGGTCTCACTATTTTTGCCCATGGAACCGCAGGCTCACGTTGCCCGGAGTACCCCGGACTCAAGCAGTCCCCAGCCTCAGCGTCCCAGGTAGCTGGGAGTACAGGTGCATGCCATCATGCCCGGCTACTTTTTGGGACTAGGTCTCACGACGGGCCCCAGGCGCGACTCGAACCGCGATTCCTAGCCCCAGCCGCTTCATAGGCTGAAGCTTCCAGCCACAAGCCACCATACCCGGTTTCTCTGGGTAATTTTAAGATTTTCTTTTCCTCTCTGCTTTAAGCAATTTGATTGCTATTCTTTGTTGTAGGTTTGTTGTTTTAAAAAACAAATTTTTTGTGTATAGAGCTTGTTGAACTTCTCAAATCTGGATTTGAATGTGGATTTAGTTTTCATCAAATTTGGATATTATTTACCATTATGTTTCCTCAAATATTTTCCTACCCCCCCTTTCCTTTGATAATCCCCAGTTATAAGCATAGTTTACCACTTTGATGATACTGTTTCTTTTAAATTTTTCCTGTTTCATTATGAGTAATTTTTACTGATATATCTCCAAGTTTTTTTTTTTTTCCTTTGCATTCCTCTGCCATTAACTCTCTACAAAGTATTTTTCATCTTAGACATTGCAATATTTATCTCCAGATGCTTGATTTGGGTGTTTTTAAAAAAGTATCTTTTGGATACCTATGTAATACATGCAGTCTTTCTGATAGTTTCTTGAATAGATGAACTATATAGTCATTACAATTATAATATCCTTGTCTAACAGTTCTGTCATTTATATTATTTCTGAATCAGTTTTAATTGATTTTTTCCCTCATTACAGGATTTATTTTCCTGCTTCTTTGCCTGTCTGGTGATTTTTGATTGGGTGCCAGACATTGTCAATTCCTTGTAAGAAGCTTTCTCTGATACTCTCTTCCCCAGATTGTGCCCAGATGCTCTCTTGAATGTTTGTACAATAGCCTAAACTCTGCTATTGCCTTTTTAGTCTGCTAATTGTTCAAATTCAGTCCTTCCAAATAGGCCATTGATTTTGTCCCCTTGTATCTCTATTTACTCTTCACTGCTCCCAATTCCTTTCCACCCAGATACTTCAAGTATAGTTTATACTTTCTTGTCACTTATTTGTATTAAACCTCAAAATTGTGGGATTTGATTTTCATACTGCTTTTGCCAAGTGTGATGTATTCTTATGAGTTCTTCTCTGATTGAACCGCTTTCCTTTTTTTTTCATATTAGTTGCAGTTTTCCCTTTCTCATAATACGCTTCCATGATTCTTTTTCTTTGACCAATCCTTCTGAGTTTTATGGGTCATGTTGCTTATAGAGTAAGCACTGACATTCGTCAGTATTCTATCTGTGAGTCTCTGCTTCCTTTCCTTAGATCCTTCTTTTGAGAGGCTAGTTCACTTGCTGCATGACTTTAGCTATTATCTTTGGCAACTTGATTCCAAGTCTGGGTCTCTATTTGAATTTCTCAGAGGTGCTTCAGATTCAGTGTCTAAAAAATAACTTGCTTGTTATTTTCTTTGAAGCTGCTGCTTTGTAGTCTCTTTCAGTTTTTGACACCACTTTAGTTAGTCCCTCACTCAAGCTAGGAACATGGGAGTCATCATAGATTCTTTTCCCCAAGCCCCAGATCCATTTCAGCTTTGCAAATATCAGATCCTTAATATTTTAAAATCCATCCCACAGGGGGAATTTCCAGTAATGGTGGCAGAATAAATGATCTCTTGAATCTTTCCAGAGATAATAATTATAAAATATGTAAAAAATTTATTTAAAAAAACTGGAAAGAATCCAAAAGTAGAAGCTAAAAGAGAGTTTACTCTTGAAAAATGGCAACTGGAAGTGGTAAAAATTGTGAGTTTTGAAGCTTGAAAATTTTTTTACCTGAGGACATTCACTTCTTATGCCCTTATTAAAAGAAAACAAGCACCGGGCATGGTGGCGCGTGCCTGTAAGCTTCAGTCTATGAAGCAGCTGGGGCTAGGGATCACGGTTGGAGTCCCACTCAGGGCAACACAGTGAGACCTAGTCCCAAAAATTAGCTGGGTATGGTGGCATGTGCCTGCAATCCCAGCTACCTGGGAAGCTGAGGCTGAGGATTGCTTGAGTCCTTGGTACCCCAGGCAATGTGAGCCTGCGGTTCCATTGGCAAAAATAGTGAGACCTAGTCTCAAAAAGAAAAGAAAAGAAAATGGCAGTAGAAAACACTTTTAATAATGGCAAAAAAGAGTTCAGGACAGAAAAATCATCTGCAGATGTAAGGTAGGGGGACCCTGGAAGTAAGAAAACTACAGACAAGAATAGTGAGACTATATCCTACCGTAAATTCTTCTAAAATTTCTGGTTGTACCGCTAATGTATACCTTCATGGGGAATACTCCAGGGGACAGTGAAGAGACTGATAGAGGTCAGAGAGGCAGAACTCTGGGGTTTTTTTTGTTTTTTTGTTTTTTTTTATTTTTGAGACTAGGTCTTGGTATTTTTGCCTGTGGAACCACAGGCGCACGTTGCCAGGGGTACCACAGACTCAAGCAATCCCCAGCCTCAGCTTCCCAGGTAGCTGGAATTACAGGCATGCGCCACTGTGCCCAGCTATTTTTTGGAACTAGGTCTTGCAACATGCCCCCGGGGGGACTCGAACCGCGATTCCTGACCCCGGCAGCAGCTTCCTAGGCTGCTACTTATAGACATGCGCCACCATGCCTGGCCCAGAGCTCTGTTTTTGAAAGTCAGAACCTACATGATGAATTTGTTGCCTTTTAGCTAAATGTATTCCCTACCTGTTGTATAGCAGAAATCTGAAACCTTATTGACTTGAGATGTCAGAAGAGAGTCAATGGATAAAAAAAATAAGGGTGGAATCATCAGAAGCAAAGGAAGCACAGCAAGAACAGTTCCCAAATTTGAACATCATCTTATGGCCAAATTATTGGCCAATTGTCAGGTTATACAACAGACCAGAGGGAAGCAAACTGGAAAAAGCAGCTGCAAGAATTAAGAGCGCTATCATTTGATGAATATTGCGGGGGGAAGCAAAAATCTACAATTTAAGTTCAGATAAATTGGGGAAAAGCACAACAATAGAAAGGAAAGCATAGGGGAACCCAGATTCACTATATGTAATGGATAGAATGTTCAGTGTTTGAACAAAACACTGAACATTGTATTGAACTTTGTATAAATTGCTATTTATACAAAGAATAGGAAAGGATGACCCATCCTGGGGTGAGGAGAAGGAGTCAATATAATCCTTCTCCATATTGACTCAGATAGTGTAGTAGTCAGAGAGTTCACAGTGTATTTAGAGAACTGAAGGAAATTAAAGGGAACCGGTTTAGTGATGAGCTGTTAAAAATTTTAAAAAGAGAGAAGGAAAGAAACAATTTGTAAAATAGGAAAATAGAAACAAGAGGGCTTCCATTTATGTCATCATTAAGAGGTCTATAGTTTTTCTCTTTCTTTAAAAAAGTATAAAATGGTACAGATTTGACAAAAACAAGTCTTTTAGGCCACTGGAAATACAATAAAGACGAGCAAATTGAGAAGCAGTTGCTCTTGAAAATCTGGTAATGCTTCAAATAAGTACAGTGGAGGCTGTGGACTTCTTTTGGGGGCTTTTCTCATCTCTCCCTATTTCCACCACCTAAATTCATATTGACAAGAAATGTTGTTTCCAGTGTGTGGCTGAACATCAAAACTGGCAAGTTTTCTGCCAAAGAAGATGGATCTGATTTAGGACATCTGATTTAAACACTAACAGCTTTGTCAAGTAAAAGTGACAAACTTGCTTGGTAATGAATGGAGATAATCCATAGTTTTCCTAACCTGAGGAACTTTAAATTTAACAAGGTTGTAGGATGTAAGATTAATATAAAAATCATTTATATTTATAGAATAGAATGATTATTTGGGAATTAAAGTTTTTGAAAATCCAAACCCATGAATATTTAGAGTTAAATTTTATAAAATATGTGTAGAGCCTGTAGGCTGAAAACTGTAAAACATACTGCAAGAAAGAACTAAATAATGTTATGCCATTGTAATGGGTTGAATAAGCCCTCCTGCTATCAGTGCCAGTCATATCCACCAACAACCTCAACATATAACCTTATTTTAGAAAATATTCTTTGCAGATGCAATAGCTGAAGATCTTGATATGAAATCATCCTGTATTTAGGGTGGACCCTAAATTCAATGATGGGTACTTTTTTTTCCCTACCCTCTCTTTGTTTCTAAACTACCCTTCCAGTTATTGTTGTCTTTATAAGAATAAGAAAAAAAAAGATGATTTTGGACCATCTTGTCTTCAAAGATACAATGAAGTCATGTGAAGACTTGGGGTTATGGCGCCATAAATCAAGGAATGTTAAGAGCATCTTTTTTTTTTTTTTTTTTTTGAGACTAGATCTCGCTATTTTTTTTTTAATACTTTAGATTTTACACTATAGGCAAATGATTATTGGAGAGCCTTCCCCCCAGCCACCCTTGGACAACCCCTCTGTTCATTCCGGCCCCTCTCCTTGTTGTTTTTTGGTCTATGTTAAGTCCTTTAGTCTCTTTGTTTTCTATGGCAATGTCCTTTTCTTTGGTGAGGGACTGTGATCCTAGAATATAAAAAGCCTTGTTGGTAGATGTTCAGTCTTATCTCTGTACTAGGTAGCAGTTCATTCTCATTTGGAATCGATTGGTGTTTTCTCGTTGTTGACAGTCTTCAATCAATTCCATTCATTGTAGAAGATAACTTGTTGTGGAGGGCATCTGCTGAAAGACTGCAGATTGTTTCCTCTCCTTCAGATTGTAGCTTTGTGTAGGCCTGCAGCCCCATCTCTGTGACCTTCCTCTCCCATGGAATGGGGAGGGATACCTTGCTTTCTTGAGTTGTGTATCAGTCCTTAGCTTTTGGCACGTCCACTCATTGTGTGGCCTTAGGTGTGATTCTGTGATAGGTGATGTCCATGATCATTTCTCTAGTCCATTATATATTGTCTTTCTTACAGTTCCTTCTCTTGCGGTGTGCTCGTATTTGTGCACAATATTTTGCTCTGGTCTCACCAATTCTATCGGTCCAATGGATTATCAGTTCTCTTCTCATTCCTTCTGAGGACTAATAATTAGGGTGAGAGTGAAAGAGAGGGGCTGCACCACCCCTCCCCCCCCAAGCCTGCGCGAAGGCCCGGCTGCGACCTCCTGCCAAGGTGGGGTGTGGGTCGGGGCAGGCCCGGAGCCCTATCTGTTTCCAGCTGCCAACACATCCACGCCTACCTGGATGGGGGCCACTCTCCGCCCACCTCACAAAGCGGAGGGGTGGCGGAGCGCGCGAAGGTCAGGCTGCAACTACCCGCTGAAGCGGGGTGGCCCGGAGCCCTATCTGGGTTCTGGCCACCGACACCTCTGGTCTCGCTATTTTTGCCTGTGGAACCGCAAGCTCACGTTGCCCGGGGTACCATAGACTTAAGCAACCCCCAGCCTCAGCTTCCCAGGTAGCTGAGATTACATGCGTGCGCCACCACGCCCAGCTATTTTTGTGTAACTAGGTCTTGATACATTGCCCCGAGTGGGACTCGAACTGCGATCCCATGTGCCACCATGCCCGGCCTGCTAAGAGCATCTTAATAGTAGATGGAATGTGAACTTGATGATGCCTTGGTGTCCTGCTTCTGTCCTCTAAAAGTGTGAGAGAATTTCTGTTTCTCTAAGTCACCAAACTTTTGGCTGTTTGTTCTGGCAATCCAAATAAATATATACAACCATGTTCCTGAATTGGGACCTAGAATGACCAAAACGATTTTGAAAATGAACAACAAAGTTGGAGGATTTAAGCTATTGAACTTTAAGACTTATTATCAAGATAGTGATATTGGTATTGTTATGAGCAGGTTGAGGGGCACCCCAGGTTAGGAAATGGGTTCTCCATCCACCACATCAAGACAAAAATACTTTAGTGCAAAGACCTTCAATAGAAAATAGCTTTAATACAATCAGTATGCAAATATAGCGTGCAATAAAGAGAAAGAATGTAGTCTAAAAAATTTCCAGCTGAACACCCAAAGTTACCCATTCCCTCAAGGGTAAATTGCCCAGCCAAACAGGATTGGCCCGAAGTGGGGCCACTAAGGCCTGATAGCTTGCCACAAATCTAAGGCACTTTCTGGTAGGAACCATAGGGGAGGGGCAGAAGGGGCCTGGCAAGTCTGGCCAGAAAAGAGCAAAATCAAAATCCAAGTCAAGAGAAAGGCTGCCTTTGTGAGATTAGTTTTTTTAATATTTTTGATAGTTTTGCATTCTTGAAGGAAACATTTAGTGTGTAATTATTTCATGAAACATAGCATAGAAGACTAACTTGTAACTTTTGCCTACTCAAATGAATTTTTACATTTCTTTAGGTTCACAAAACAGTTGTAATTTCCAGTCCCTTAACCACAACTGTGCCTGTGGAGATTCCTGATTGGTCAAAGAATATGTCGACCCAACCTGGGACATCAGAGGATCCTGATTCTACACCCAGCACTCAGGAAGTAAAAAGCCCTGAGAAGGACCAGATTGCTACCTCTCAGCCAGCGGCTCCCTCCTACAGTTATGCCACCTCCAGCTCCCAGACCTCTTTCCAGAGCACATCAGCACCACCCCCAGGTGAAAAAGCCCTTTGCTTCTGCCCTCCAGGATCCATGGGAAAATGGAACATTTGATCAGTGTTCTTGTTCAGTTGTTTATTTCAGGGAGGGAGGGATGACTTTTAAAGACTAGGAAAAAAGAAAAACAAAATTACCAAACCCTGTCAGTGTTCCTGTAGTCATAGGACTTACAGCTCTCTAGACTTTTCTCGACAGGCCCAGTTTATGAGAATTGATGAAGCTCCTTTTCTTAGAATCAGATTCCATTGTGCCCAGTATGCAGAGAATATGCAGAATCCATAAGATTCTGCTAAATAATGTTTAGGAAGTGAGCAAATAGGACACTGGCGGAAGAGAGTTGTAGCTTTGCACCTGTTCACTTTGTAAAAGACTGGTTGTTGGTCAGACATTCGTCTCTGATTTTGACAGAATCTTGATTTTTAAAGCAACCCATAGGAAGGAGATTTAGACACAAAATGTTGCCTTGACAAGTCTGTACCTCACGAATTCTCTTCTAATATATTAGGAAGAAGTGACTAATCAAGGAAAGAAAATAAAATTTTGTCCCCTGAAAAAGTGATCAGAGTGAAACAAACCAAACCAAAATTTTTCTTTTCTTGTGCTCTCCCTTGGTGGGAATATCATGTGAAACATTAAGGTTTCAATCCTGAGGTACCAAAGTGGTTTCTGTAATGATGTAGAATAATTTTTGATGTAATTGTGCTTATAATTTTTGGTGTAGTTGTGAAGGTTTGAGTCAGTTGCATTGTATTTTGCCCATTGTGCTTTCATGAGTACAGTGGTTTATTTGTTTTTCTGGAAGTCAGTTCAGAGTATCATTAGTCTATCTCCTAGGATGTCTAAATGCTGAATTTTCCATAAAGGATGGTCTCATTTCTTCCCAAGTGCAGTGTTCCCAAGCAGACAAATAAATATCAAATTTCATATTTGTCTTGGAAGCTTATCTCACCTCTCAGTCTTGAAATGTGGGTAGGCCAGCCAGTTGTTAAACTTTAAGTCCTCATAGTTCTCATATTAGGTCTCATATCTAATGAACAATTATTGTCAGAAAAATAAGATTTATATAACCAGTGATTCTTAATAGCTTGCAAGAATGTCTTGGTTACAATTGTGGAAGAAGGGTGCTACTGACATCTAGTGGGTAGAGGCCAGGGGTACTGCCAAACATCTTATGTGAAAGGACAGTTCAACCCTCTTCCCCCAACGAAGAAAATAATCTGGTCTAAAGTGTCGGAAAGTGCCATAGCTGGGAAACCCTTACATCTACATAATATCCTTACAAATAGTACATATATATAGCTATTTGCTGACATTGGTATCCCAAAAATGCTAAAGTAGTCCAGGAAGTAGGATCTTCACTACCAGACTGAAATGGTCTAGTAAGGTTTCTTGCGCAGAGACTGGTTTTAAGCTAGAAACAAAGAACTATATTTAGAATAAAGAAAGGCAGTCACCCCATTGAAGAAAACAGCTTTTACAAAATCCCCAAGAGTAAACCATGGCTTTTTCAATGCCCCAAGAGAAAAAATGAATATAACTAAAGGCAGACTTGGATCTGAAATGAGATGATCTGATCAGGTGATTGTGCATCTTTAATGCCAGGCTAGGAGTTTGGTCTTAAACATGATTTGGGAGTGGGGGGCTCTCAAGTAGCAAAGTAACATGGTGGATGGGTGTTTTAAAACCCATAATGGTGATGGATGTTCTAGAAAGACAGGGTGGGTTAGAGTGGGGAAAGCTAGTATGGGAAAGAGTAATTAAGATTCTTAAAATAACCTAAGTCTGATTGTAGCAATTGGGTTGGGAAGACGTTAAGACTGCCTTGTGACTTGCCTTTCCTTCTAGGGACTTTCTTTTTTGTGTGTATTTTATTAGAAAGTTATTAGAGTAAAGGTGACCCTTGAAACAGAGTTGGAATCTTTTGCTTGGTGGAAAGTGTTATATAAATATAAAGATGTCATGAGACACGCCAGGTTTCAGCCATGCTGCTGGACTCTGAGCCCCCAGCCAGCCTGCCACGCTCCTTTTGGGGGGGGGAAGAGTGGCTGGGGGTGCCCCCTGAGCCACCATACCACGAGGTGGCCAGGGAAGGTGAGGGTAACCCTGTCCCCATGCCTGATTCAGCTTTGCTACCAGACCCCTTCCCCTCCCCCCCACCAAATGCAGGAGGGGCGGGGGGAGGAGTGTGACGAGGGTTATGAGAGGTAGGGGTCATTCCCTCTGGTCTTCTCCAAATCCAGTCAACCATCACCAGAAGCAACTAAATCAGCAACTCAACGGCAGTTGCACATGAATACAGAGGTGAGAAACAAGGAAGTATTCCGGAACAATGAACATGTCAGATCCATGGGACACAGGACTGTAAGATTGAGTATAGAGACAAACTACCTCAGAAATACAACCACTGAGATCTACAACGATGGGAATGGAATTTCCCGTTTAGAGATGCTTTCAGCGTGATCAAAGGACCCCACCACTTTAGAGGGTAAGGAAAGCCACAGAGACGGGCAGTAGCCACGACCAAATGGACCAACCAGCTGCCAGGGCCTATCTCAATCAAAAAAACAGGTGCACAACCATTGGCTGGGAGAAACTCTCCCAACACCAGCAACGAAAACTACAAAACAAAGAAGGAGCAAAATATGACAGAAGATGGGCCAAAGCAGCTAATCAGAAAGGAGGAGGCACTGAAAGAACACAATCATGTGTGAACTGGTGGCCAGCAGCAAAAGACACTTGGAAAACTAAGCACAGGCCACTGTGTCCCAGGAAACTACATCCACACTGGACAAAAGGACATTGCTATAGGAAAGAAGAGGATGAACCCAAGGGACTAAAAATTAAACAATAAAAGGCAGTGAAAGAAGAGATGGAGAGACCAGGGGGGGTGGGATGGAAGAGGGGGAAGGAATAAGCAAAAGGCAAATGTAAACAAAACTTACTCAATAAAAATGTATATTATTTAAAAAATAAATAAATAAAGATGTCATGGGGAGGGACCATTGTTAAAATATAGTGGAGAAAACTCAGAGAGAAAGGAAGAAAAGTAGGAAAATACAGTGTCATAATCAAGAGTTTTTAAGGATGCAGGCAGTCCTTAAAAACTTATTAAAAAGTATTACCTGCCACAGAGGTGAAGTGTGAGGGTTAAGAAACAGCTACAGAAGTTAATTCGAAACAGTTTATTTGTAACCTCAAAAGAGCCTTGTCAGTGAAGAAGTGGGGACAGAATCAAATTTCAATGGGTAAATACTGGGGAAATGAAGGCAGTAGCTGACTATTGTTTATAAAAGAAAGTTGGCCACAAAGGAAGGAAAGAAAGGAGATAGTCTGTTTGTAATCTCTTGTCTCTTGTGTATTTTTCCCCAGTTATAAAGAAACTGGTGGTGTCCGCTGGAGAGAGTGTCCAGATCACCCTGCCTCAGAATGAAGTAGCGTTAAATGCATATGTTCTCCAAAAACCACTTGATGGTAAAAAATTCCACTTATAGTTGAATATTGTTTTAATTTGTGATGATTTCTATATGCCTTAACTTATTTACTTACTGCATCAGTCCTATGAGAATATCATACAGCATGTGTGTGCACAAATTTCTATGTGACATGAGAGGCTTTATAATAGATTTGAGATCCTGGGCTTCGATGTCACATCTGGGTTCAAATTCCAGCATTTTGTCAATTTCAAGCAAATTATTTAACTTCTCTGTGAGTTTCTATCTCAGTAAAATGAGAATAAATAGTTCCTCGGTTTTTTTTGGGTTTTTTTGTTTGTTTGTTTGTTGTTGTTTTTTTTAAGAGACTAGGTTTCACTATGTTGCCCGAGGTAGTCTTGAACCTGAGGACTCAAGAGAGTTCTAACCTCAACTTCCCAAATAGCTAGGATTAAAGGCATGTGCCACCATGCCTGGTTAGTTTTTGAGACTAGGTCTTGGTATGTTGCCTGGGGTAGACTTGAACCCACAGACTCAAGCAATTCCTAGCCTCTGCCTCCAAATAGCTGGGATTAAAGACGCGAGGCATTCCTATATCTTAAAGTTGCTTTCAAGGCAAAATGAAATGGTTTATAAGGTAACTTTTTATTTTCTAGCATAAAGCTGGTGCTCATTGAATGTAGGTTTTATCTGTTTAAAAGAATAAGAAACTAAGATTTAGATTGACATGTTTATTTTGGCAGATGTAGAATGTGGAGAGAAGGGGGTAGTCTATTCCTACCCCCTCCTGAAACTGTCCAACTCAGGTTGTCCTCCTGTTCTAGCTCCTTTATTTCTGATCTTTAATTTCCCTTTTCTTAAATAAACTTGCCTCTCTCACCATCTCCTCCTCCCACAAAAACAGAATTTGGAAACAGGTTCTTAAGACTACTACTAATGTGGAATTGTCACTTAACAAAAAAGTCCAGTGTATTATACAAAATTTAAATTTATGAAATCTGAATTATGGGATATTTTAGTATGATTTATGTAATGTGATGAAGATCCCTTTCATTCTTGAAGTATATGTTAATATTACCAAACTTTGACTTAAAGACAACATATGTATTCTCTTAAGACTATGTCATGAAGCTGGTTGTGGTGGTAAGCCTTAGTCCCAGCCTTGGGAGGCTAAGGCTAGGAATCACTTGAGGCTGCGGGTTCAATACTACCCTGGGCAACATAGGAGACCTAGTCTCAAAAAATAGCTGGGCGTGGTGGCGCACACCTGTAATCCCAGCTACCCAGGAGGCTGAGGAGGATAGGGATCACTTGAGTCAATGGGTTTGGATCTTCCCCGGGCAACATAGCAAGATCTGTTCTCTAAGAAAAAGAAAGAAGAAGACTATACCATGAAGTGAAGCTTGCTGTGATGGAAAATTATTGTGTTTATATTGCTGCCATTATAAAGTTGTTAAGTAAGATGCCATGTTCTGTTCAGCATGGGGGCCCTCCATTTTAGGTACACATGTTTTCAATACTGTATTCCTAATTTCTGGACCTAATACCAAATAATATATTTATAGGAAAAGTATTTTTCCAAAGTCTAAATGCCCTCTTTGTTACATAGTTCTGTCCTAAAATTGAGGTTTTTTTTTTTTTTTTTTTTTATTACTTCATTCCACCTTCCTAGAGATACTTTTCCCTTTCTCCTTCTATTGGTCACTTCAGGTGCATGGATTTGGAAATGGAGGTGAGGGAAAAACTGCCCTTGAGCTGTGAAGGTATTTGGGACTCTACTGTATTTTCTTGTAATCCTTTCTATTATTTTCTTGTAATCCTTTCCGTTAGACAATGTCATCTTGTAGATCACACTTCTAAGGTACATTGGTTCAGAGACAGATTCTTTTCAACTTTCCTCTTCCCAGGGTCTTGAGTCTATCAGATGCATGAGATGGATGAATTCATACTTTCCTCTGAAAGTGGGGACAGTGAGGCAAGATCAGCTCTGCCTGCTTTCCATCCCCCTCATCTTTTGTGGCATCTCTCAGGATCCCTCAAGGGTTCAGAGAGACAGTCTGCAGCCACTATCATAAATCATTAAAACTAGCACTCTATACTCATTTGTTCCTACCCTGGGCAAATTCTAACTGTAAAGCATTTATCCCCTGAGCTCTTCTTTCTTATGAATATTGTCTCTTTTTTAAAATTTGTGTTGCTAGCCTTAGATATAAAATTGTGAGTTCCCCAACTAGTATGAATCTGTTTTCTGTATGAAAAAATTTTTCAATTACAGTTGAAGGAAATGTCATCTTTTAGTTACTAACTTATAGTAACGTATTTTCTTCTCCTTGCCTAATATAATTTCTACATACATATTTGTGAGAGCTACTTGGAGCTGACAACTGCCAAAACATCACTGGGGAGAAAGGAAGAGTAATAGACCTGATATCTGAGGCATATAAAATAAAATCTGGTCTTAAGATGCAGATTAATTTGAAATTAAGCTCGATATGTTAATTTTAATTTTTTAATTCATGAAATAAGAAAAAGATGACCATTCTCTGTTACGTATTTGAGGTTCCTTTTTTTTCCATTTCATTTTCACTTTTGGCTGACCTATTATACCCCCTGCCCTCCCATAGCTAGAAATGCATCTTATTCCCCTAAACTTAAAAAAACACTTCCACTGGGGTGGGAGGGATTATATCCTTGCCTTACCCAGTCGTACAGTCTGCGATGCAAATGAGGAACATTTAATACTTCGTTTGATCTTAATTAATTTCAGTGGGGCCTGTTTTAAATGGGCCATCCCCTGCCATCTTCTGCAGTGTGTTATTTAGCTCAGCAGGAATGAAATAGCTCTTTTAACTCACCAGGGTGTGATGACCTCAGTAAGACGAACATTGTTAGCACTCTGTAAAAGCTATTTTTGAACCCTGTTATTTAGAAGTCATTGCTGTTCTTTGTTGCAAAAGAAGTTTTGCAAAATAAAAAAAAATTTTTAAATGGCCTTTATTCCAAACAAGTTCATCTATAGTGGTTGGTAGGGTATGTGCTTTTGCTGGATGCCACACTATGAACAACTTTTTTTTTTTTGAAATACGGAGCTGGAATGAGCTTTGCTGGGAGAATGTGGAAGAAGCTCTGACTATAGCCATGTCAACAGAATTTATCCTTTCTTTCAGTGGAATATTTAGTTTCCCTATAGGCTTTGCGGTGAAATCTTAAAAGCCAAGGCCCTCTAACTTCTTGAGAGTTAGAAGAGATTTGTTATTGGCAGGCTGTGTGGCTGCCCTCGGTGTGTAGGTGTGTGTTTTCATGATTTTTGTCACTGCCCTTCTACAGGAGAAACCTACACCTACAACTGGCAGCTGATTACTCATCCTAAAGACTACAGTGGAGAAATGGAAGGAAAGGAAGGAAAATATTCTCAAACTCTCAAACTATCCAAGGTAAATTTGCTTCCTGTCATTTGCAGGGTTGGGGCAGAGGTGTTGACCATTTTCTCAATGGTATAATACAGAATTTTCTGTCCATACTAAAGTCAGGAAGTGAATTCTCAGAAAATCTGACTGGCTAAGATCCAGTATTGCTTAGTAAATGATTCTGAAATCAAGAGGAGAAAATTGTTTCAGCATGGTGGGGATAGCTGAAAATAAAAACCAACAGTTTTTAAGGATCATGTGAGGATTTTAGGATTTGGGAGATAAACTTGGTTATTCATAGGAACGTGACTGTAAATTGACTCAGCCTTTTTCAGGGGGATTTAGTGTAGCTATTTTATTTTTTACTTATTTATTTATTTTTTGAGACTAGGACTCGATATTTTTGCCCGTGGAACCGCAGGCTCAAGTAATCCTCAGCCTCGGCTTCCCAGGTAGCTGGGGTTACAGATGTGCGCTACCACGCCCAACTATTTTTTGGGACTAGGTCTCTCTGTGTTGCCCCGGGTGGAACTCGAACCATGATCCCCAGACCCTGCTGTGACTCCATAAACTGTCGCTTACAAGCACGTGCCACCGTGCCCGGCGTTAGTGTAGTTATTAAGAATCATTAAAAAATTCATATTGTTTGACCAAGAAATCTCTCCCATTCATTCCTGCATTTATTCCACAACTATTCATTGTACAGTAGTTACGTAGTGGGCATTGGGGATTTACCAGTGGACTGGTCTTAACATTCAGGGGCAGTAGAATTTTATAGGTGATATTAACAGGAAACAGATAGTTTAAATGGCAGGAGGGGGGTTTGGGGAGATGGTATGGCTGTGTGAGTGCAGAAGGTGATTGAGCCCTGGAGTTAGAGTAAAGTATTCTAGTTGGGTCCTAAAAAGTAATTACTTTACTGGGTAGAGTAGAGGAAGGGAGCTGTGTGTGGTTTTGCCTGATGAACTCTCTGGTGTAAAAAGCAGTGGCACAAACCAGTTGGAGAGCTCCTGCCCTGAGCCTTGATGCTACAGGAAGGGCTTTGCGTCTTATCCAGAGCGGATGGGAACCTTTTAAAGGTTTTAAGCAGGAGAAAGAATACTCATATTTTTAGATATGCATTTCTTTTTCACAAAGATCACTCTCACTGCAGATTGGAGATGAGGCTCAAGCCGGGGAAGTCAATGAATAATCTGTTGAAAAAAATGTATATGTGAGACGATAATACCTGAGTAAAACCACTAAATAAATAAATAAGATAAACCAAATCTTTTGTGCTTTTACCATGTGCCAGACATACTACTAATTGATTAATTTTCATAACAATCCCATGATAAGTATATATATATACATATATATATATATTTTTTTTTTTCCTTGAGACTAGGTCTTGCTATTTTTGCCCATAGAACCGCAGGCTTACATTGCCTGGGGTACCACGGACTCCAGCAATCCCCAGCCTCAGCTTCCCAGGTAGCTGGGATTACAGGTGCACGCTACCACACCCAGCTATTTTTTTTGAGACTAGGTCTTGCTGTGTTGCCCCGAGCAGGACTTGAACTGCGATCCCTTGCCCCAGCTGCTTCATAGGCTGAAGCTTACAGGCACGAGCCACCGTGCCCGGCCCATGATAAGGATATTAATATTTTTTTCTACAAGTGGCAGAACTAAAAATTGACAAGTAGAGTGGTTAAACTAAAGCTCACATAGCTACTTAGTTGTAGATTTGAAGGGAAGCCTTCCATATTTTAAAGCCCATGCTTAACAGCTATTCTGTGATGAATGGTTAAAAGCCAAGATGGTTGCAATGTAAATGGAGAGAAGTGAATGGGTATGAGATAATAGAGGTCAACTTGGTAAGCCCTGGTGTGCAATTAACTGGGTAGAGGTGGTGGTAGGGAAGAAAAAATTAGGCTAATTCTAGCCTTTTGGCTGTGGCCTATAGGAAGATGTCAGTACAAATGTGGTGATAGTCACAGAAAGAGTGAGCAGCAGGCTTGGAGAGGGTTGCGGATAATTGATTGATATTTGCACAGAGTGAGCCTGAGGTACTGTGAAACATTTGAGTGGAGGTGTCCAGTAAGTAGTTGGGTAAAAGAGGCTACCACTTATGAGACAGGTCTGGGCCACAGCTGAAGTTGGTAAAAATGAGATCATCTAGGGAGAGTGTGCAAAGGGAAGCAATAAACAGGTTGCAACTGGAATACTGGCAACACTGTCATTAAAGGTATAGAAGGAAGAGGAAACTGAAGAGAATGAGGAGTGGGTGGAGAAATGAACACCAAAGAAGCAAGAGCAGTACAAGAAAATACTACAGGTGATTCAAAAGAAAGGAAAAACCCATTTGCCTGGAAGATGGTCAGCACAGCATGAGTTGTAACAGTAGAAATGTGGATCAATCCAAATACCCAACAATATGAATTACGTATATATGGATTATGGCACATGTACTCTGCTATTCTCCAGCCAGTACAGTGACTTAAAAAGTATAATGGTGTAAGTGTTCATGCTAAATGAATGGAAGAAGAAACAGTAAAAAGTTTGGCGCACACCTTGTTTTTAGCAAGACCCTGAATACCACTGAACTATGAACAGGTAGGGATTTCATATTACTCATCTTCAAATCCCAAGTCTAGGACAGGCACATCATTGATTCCCATAAATGTTCAACCAATGAACTGTTTAAATGAATTTTTTTGGTGTGGTCAAGGGTTGGAAGGAAATAAGGGAAATGTGACTAATTGATGTATTAGGAAAGTAGGATTGTGGGTGATTTTTTTTTTCTTTTTATATTATGTTCATACAGTTAGTGGAAATCAGGAGGGAAAAATATGTGGATATTTGGGAGCAATTTGATGTTTTTACAAAAATGTTTTTCTTTGCAGTCATGATTGTTTTAATTTCATAACTCTGTGAAATAGGATGGTTGGGCCCTTAATGTTCTTCTGAAAAGAAAATGGGAGTACAGAGATATTAAAATCCCTTCTGTTGTTCTAGAGTCAGCTAGTAATAAGAGTCACATTAAAAGCTATATTTTTTTAGTTTATAATTCATTGTTTCATCTTTTCAGTTAGTTTACTTTTTCCATTTCAGAAACATTGCAAGAAGAGAGTGCAACAATCAGCAGGGGAAAGTTCATATATGTGTTATTTAAAATATAATTGTCACTTTTTGCGATTGTCTAAAAAATTTTCTCTCACTTCTTCAGCTCACTCCAGGCCTGTATGAATTCAAAGTGATTGTAGATGGTCAAAATAGCCATGGGGAAGGTTTTGTGAACGTGACAGTAAAACCAGGTATGTGTTTCTCAGCCATGCAATGGCCTCATTGTTCCCTGTGTAGGATTCCCACAGAGGTGGATATTTGAGATTAGATGTTTTAAGTTCCCGTTTTCTTTGGAGATATATATATATATATGTATGTATGTATGTATGTATGTATGTACGTACGTATGTATATATGTATGTATACATATACTGTATATATGAAATTGCTCAGTGTGATGAAAGATTTGGGTGACAAAGTATTTGCCTTGGATCTAGTTGGAACTCTTGGCTGCCCAGGGGAACATTAGCCTCATGTCTCACAGTGCACTATGACCTGAACAGTAGCCTGTCTACCTGAGAACTTTTTCCAGGTGGGTCATGCTGAGAGAGAATCAGGTATTGTAATTAAGGGACACAAGGAAGCCAGGAACCTAGGAAAAGTATCGAGAACTAGTCCAGTGAATGATGAGAAATACGGGTCTTTATATACTAGTTCCTCATTTAAATCCTGCCAGTCCTCTTTTCCTTTGGAAACCAAATCCTGGATTTGGTTTGGATGTAGATCTACCAAGTGATCCACAATTGGTAGATTAAAGTGTAATAGCAAGGTATCTTGGTTTGCATTTTCAGTGAAATTTGGGGAAGTTGGGCAGTGGTACACACATTGAAATTCTAATACTGTTTTCTAGTAATAGATTTTCTTTTCATTTCTATAACTTTGTAGCCAAGGTAAATCTTCTACCTTGTAAAAATATGATCAGCATAAAGACCATTTAGTCTGAAAGAAAAGGCTTCTGGATTGGCAGGTCACAGCATTCAGGTGGGCCTTAGTGGCTAGCGACCTTCTTATTACTCAAAACCAGTCACATCACATACAGTTCATGTTGATGCTGGAGAAATCACCTTTGTCTGTTCTGTGCAGTCTATACCGAGGGACAGTTTGCTTGCCAAGGTCTTTATTACAGAAAGCTTGCTTGTTATTCAGCTCCATTCAACTTGCTGCTATAGTTCTTTTCATGAACTCTATGATATAGTTCTTTTAACTTTACTTTCTATATGTAGAAAGAATGCACAATAGTCAGGTGTGCAGAAAATATTTACTTTTCCAGGTATATTAGAATGGCAACCTAGTTTTGTGACTTTCCCATATGGTAATGCTTCAACCATAAATTATGTAATGGAAACTCATTTATAATCCGTCCAGATGTGGCCTGCTCCTCCTGTCATTTATTAAAGCCTCTCTTCCAATTTCTTCTGGGTCATTTTCTCACAGAGCCCCGTAAGAATCAGCCTCCTGTTGCTATTGTATCACCACAATTCCAAGAAATCTCTCTGCCAACCACGTCTACGGTCATTGATGGCAGCCGTGAGTACTTGTCTAGGCAAGATGTTTTAGAATATTTGCTATGCGTTCTGGTAGAAAGCTCTGGCATATGATTTGCGCAGCTGTGTATGCGTTCGGTTTAGGTCAGTCTGGACCATGTTATGGAAAGATCAACCCCTAAAGCAGCTCATTAGAAGTCAAAAACTGACAGGCCTTATTTAAAATACCCTCTCTCTGTGACTTATTTGAAGAAACATTGCTTATCTGAGATGGTAAGAAAGTGGGTATTTAGCTTTATTTCAATTGAAATGTGCTGGTTTTCAAATTTGCTTACATGGAGTTTGCTATTCTCAGTCCTGGAAGCAATACTCCTTCCTCTCATGGAAGATGAGAGTTCTGACTACGGCGTTCTCCCTGAGCCAGCAACACCTAACACAGATTCTTGTTGTTTTCTTGGAGAGCCAGAGTGTGCTCCATGCAGTAACATAACAGCCTTCCTGGTGGTTTCTGTCACCTGATGGGTGACATGAGAGGATTTCTGGTTCTTTGCTATTTTCTTTTCAGGAGACCATTAAGGGCCCAGCCATCCTGCTTCACAGAGTTATGCAATTCAAAGTGTGTGTGCAAGAGGCTTCAGGCCTATCCTCTCACCATTATAGGCTTTCTTTTGAGACCCAGGAAGTCTTTGTTGCCCTAACTGTCTTGGCACCACTGGTGTTGTTTTTGGCAGAGGCAGTCACTGCATTAGCAGGAATTGCTAGCAAGATTAAGAATTTCATGTAGCTAGTTCCAACAAAAAGAGGAGACTAGAACAATAACAGACCAAGAGAGAGAAGACAGAACAGGAAGAAACACTTGTGAGAATGGTAAAGATGTTTTACATTTTTGAATAGGTTAAAGTTAAACAATATATAAAGATGGAGCAAAAAAACTACCATCCCTGTCTCCCAACTACGCAGTTTTCTTCCAGACAACCAAATGGTTTTAATTTAGCTTTTCAGAGGTACTTTATGTATATATAAGAAAATACGTATTTAGTTTCCACAAATAATAACACATGATAGTTTTAGATACATATTTGATGCTTGTTTCTATTTGTGGAGAAATTTTGTAAATCAATACTTGAAATAATTTATTCATTCTGTATTTTAAATGATTACATAGCTTTCCATTCGATGGAGATACAATTTTATTGTATGAATATATACTTGTTTTCAATCAATCGATTTAGATTATTTAGACATTTAGATTATTTTCAGTCTTTTGTTATTACAAATAGTATTGTCATGTCCTGTAAACATGACATTAAACCCATGTGCAAGTATTTCTGTAGGATATATTTCTAGAGGAGGAATTGCTGGGCAAAGATAAATCTTGCTTAAATTCTCTTTTATAGAAGTTGTATCAAGTTATGCTTCCACCGTGACTTAGAAGGCCTTTTATGGGTAAAAACCCATATAATGTGTAGTGAAACTTCAATCTTTACCAATCTCATGTATTTTTAAAAAATGTTAGCTCAAGTATAATTTTTTTCTAATTTATTTATATATAAATTTCACATCATTATAATTCCAGGGATTTACCACACACACCCCCCTCCCCACCATTCCCCTCCTTTCTCTCCTGCCCAAAGTTGTATGCTTCAGTTTGGTGCTTAGCTTGTTTTGACTTTTCCTCAAGGCTTTTGTTTATTTTTTCACTATATCCCATACATTAGTGAAACCATTTGGTTTCTGTCTTTTTCTTTTTGACTTGTTTCTGCTAATATGATTTCTTCTAAGTACATCCATGTTGTCATAAAATCATCAAATGTGTCACTTTTAATGATGAGTAATATTCCATCGTGTATAGATACCACATTTTTTTCATCCAGTCCTCTGTTTCGGGGCATTTAGGTTGCTTCCAAGTCCTTGCAATTATAAATGGTGCTGCAGTAAACATCCAAGCACAAGTGTCCCTTTGTACCCACATTGAGGTCTCTTTTGGGTAGATTCCCAAGAGAGCAATTGCTGGGTCAAATGGTAGTTCCATTTTCATTAATTTGAGGGTCCTCCACACAGCTTTCCATAGTGGTTGGACCAGTTTACATTCCCTCCAGCAATGTAAGAATATTCCTTTCTCTCCATGTCCTCGCCCCTCACCAGCACTTGTTGTTGCCCATTCTTTGGATGTGGACCATTCTTACTGTGTAAGGTGGTATCTCATTGTGGTTTTGATTTGCATTTCCCTTATTGCTAGTGATGTTGAGCAATTTTTCATGTGCCTATTGGCCATTTGTATCAAGTATAATTTTAATTTGTATTTCTTTTAAGTGAGGTAGGATTCTTTTTGTGTGTTTAAGAATTTTTGACTTTTCTTTTTTCATACAGTAGCATTTTAACCAGAGCCTGTGTTGGATTTCTTGGAAAACTACCCTCAGTTTAGTTTTCATAGAGAGTGGAATGTTCAGAGAGAGACAGAGTGACCCCATATTCTTAGGGAAGAAACACTTGGGAGAGATAGTCTGTAATTTCATAAAGTCTTCCTAGCCTCAAATCTCTGGGTACTTGTCCTGGCTTGTGTAAACTGGGTAAGTGCTGAGATTCAGTGCACTCATCTTACAACTGATCTTTCTTTATGGTTAAGAAAGCACTGATGATGACAAAATCGTCCAATACCATTGGGAAGAACTTAAGGGGCCTCTGAGAGAAGAGAAGATCTCTGGCGATACAGCCATATTGAAACTGAGTAAGCTTGTCCCTGGGAACTACACTTTCAGGTAAATTTGAATCCAGCTTCAACTTTACTATAGACTATTTTTTCTCCTTTGTGGGTTTAACATGTAAGAGTAACTTACATGTTATCAGGTTCACTATGGAGGCAGTTGATAATACAGCCCAGGCTAAATTCTTTAAAGGCTGAGTTCCTATGCTAGAAGTCAAAGAAAACAAACACATTTATTCCATGTAGTTCTCTGAACCCTATGGTTGTGGTCACAATAGAGTAAAGGTCCAGCATAGCAGATCAGGATTTGTGCTAATGGATCCTTCTCAAAGTCTTACTGGTAGATCTCAAATTTTTTTTTAGGGTTTGAGTGAAAAGGTCTATCTTTCTTTGCCTTTTGTCAGGCAACATCTAGATGGAACCTGGATCCTCTTGTCTTTTCCCTTAGGGAACAGCTTCCTTAATTCCTTAATTAATATGATACTTCAAAATATTAAATGTGAGAAGTGATTTTTTTTTTTTAAATATGGTTTGTAGGCTCTTTCTCTGTTAGGGCTTTTTGGAGAATTGATTCTAAAGAAGTTCTTCTGGGAAATAGTGTCAACTAGTTCACATTCTAGAATGGGATAATAAGAATGGGAGAATTTCTCTAGAATAATCCTTATATTTGTATAATTCCTTATGTGTTACAACACCATATATACACAATATTCTGCTCATTATATCTGAGGGAAAAAAAGACTTGGTTTATTTGCTGACTTCTCTGAGGTCACATGGCTAGAACTGAATTGCAGACTTTCTAACACCCAAGCCAGGGCTCGCTCTACTCCCCTCCTTGACTTGACCCCTAAGTGTTTTGTTCCAGCTTCCTTGAGTGCCATTCACAGTGTGCTGGAGTGCGGCCCATCCTTAAAGACCTGTTCTATTTTCTGAGGTTCTCTGAGATCACTTTCAGGAAGGAGAAGACTGTATATCTCCTATTTCCCTGTCATTCATACTCAGTGCCTCTGCTTGGCTCCTGCCATGGTGCCACAGCTTCTTCATGGGTGTCTGTCTTCCCCACTGGATCTCCAGTTAATCAAGTTTCAGCTACTAGCAGAGACACAAATGAGTGTCCAAGTATGTCTGCTAACATATAAAACATGTGCAAGTTTCTATGTAGCAATTTTCCCCATTGTCTTAAGACTTCAGGTAAATGAAAGCTCTCTGCTAGTACAATAATAGAGCCTTCAGACTGGACATGGTGGCTCGTGCCTGTAAGCTTCAATCTATGAAGTGGCTGGGGCTAGGGATCGCAGTTCTGGTCCCAGTTGGGGCAACACAGCGAGACCTAGTCCCAAAAAATAGCTGGGTGTGGTGATGCGTGGCTGTAGTCCTAGCGTCCTAGCTACCTGGGAAGCTGAGACTGGGGATCTCTTGAGTCTGCAGTACCACGGACAACATGAGCCTGCAGTTCTCTGGGCAAAAAAGGCAAAATAGCGAGACCTAGTCTCAAAAAATGAATGAATGAGTAAAAATGGAAATGTGGATTGGTGTTAGAGTTCTAGACACTACTGTGTCTTTGAACCTCGTAGGAATTTTAACATTAGCATTTAGCCTGAACCAGTTGATCCTTTTGAAAAATAATAGCTATTATTTACTAACCATTTATTATGTGTTGTACTATTTTGAACTCTTTGCAGTATCTCATTTGAATCTTATAACAGATACTTATTTTACACATTGGGAAATTTAGGCACAGAGAGGTTAAATAATTTGCTCAGGGTTACACTGGCAGTTTGACTCCAAAGTCTGGGATTCTAACCACAATTGGATGGATGGGATAATGGGAACAATTCTTCCTCTCGAAGCCTCAATCTATGAGATGATAGGATTGGGTTTATTACAGTCCCATCTGGTGTGATTCTACTTACCTTTCCTCTCCCTTTTTTACATGGCAGTAGCTTTTCTCTCAGCCTTGTGGGTCAGCTGTTATTTAGTTCTATGATCCTTTCATGCAATCCAGGAACTGTTTGAAGGTGAAAGAGTACTTGAGCAGTTGCTTATTTAGCCTATCTTTAGAAGAACTTGGTTTTGTTCTGAAATAGGAAACAAATAGTATATTATTAAAAAAGAAAAAGAAAAAACTGAAACAACAGGTAAACTGGAAAAAGAAGAAAACATGGATTTTTCTTTTTCAAATGTTTGCTGATTTGCTCATGCCTGCGTATCTGATGTTTTTGTACTTTTTCCCTAAAGACTATGATACCAAAAATCCCCATAGGTAAAAGGTGAGACTGTGGAATAAGACCTCACAGATGTCTGGCTCTGTCTGTGACTGGTAGTGAGATTTAAACAAACTGCGTCTTTTCTATGCTTTTCCTCTTTTTGTCAGCAAATGGAAGGAGCCCAAACCTCCTTGTTTGCTTATGCTCACATTTTGAGGTGGCAAGAGAAGCTTTGGGCTGTTCAGCTGGAAGGCATCATTTAGGTAAAAGCCTGTTCTTATAAATGAACATTTTTTTTTTCCTTTTGCAAATCTTATTTCACACTGGCACAAGCTGTGGGACTGTTGCGTAGGAGAATTCATTTCCATCTCAGGCACTTGTCTAAGCAGAGCCAGCTCCTCCTGTCCGTCCCAGAGTCTGCCTGCCGAGGATGTCCGTTCTTCTGATATGTACACAGCTGAAACAGGGTCACAGAGGAGAGCCTGTTGTGGACAGATCTGGCTCTACCTGCTACTGTGTCTTTGAACCTCATGGGGATAGGTGCCAGTGATTATTTTTCCTAAGAGTTGGTTTCTGGGTTTTGGAGTCAAGAAATGGGCTTGTATCTTGGCCTTGGACATCTTACATCTCTAAGCTTTCTGTAAGGTGAGGTCAGTGATACCTACTACATGACTGTCAGGAGGGCTATATCCAGTGATATTCGTAAGGTCTCAGCGTACAGATGCATGCGAGCAGGGAGGAGAGCAAATGGGTGCTGGGGACCTTCAAGCCTTGTGACCTCAGACATTGTTTTACCTCTCTCTGCCTTGGTCTCATATATATAAGGAGTAAAAGGAAGGTAGCACTTTATCAAGCTGTTGTGAGAACTAGTGAGATGTAAAGTACTTGAAATAGTACCTGACACGTGACAAACCCTCAGTGTTGCTTCTAGTATTGCTCCACCTTTATAAGGGGAATGGGTAAGAATAGATAGATAACACTTTGGTATTTCTTAGCCTTGATTTTCAGTTCTTTTGTGTTTATTCCTCTTTTTTTAATCCTGCCTACCCCTGATTGCCATCGTTCCTCTGCCCTGACAGCCTGACCGTAGTAGATTCTGATGGCGCTACCAACTCTACCACTGCAAACCTGACAGTGAACAAAGCTGTGGATTACCCCCCAGTGGCCAACGCTGGCCCCAACCAAGTGATCACCCTGCCCCAAAACTCCATCACCCTATTTGGGAACCAGAGCACTGATGATCATGGCATCTACAGCTACGAGTGGTCACTCAGCCCGAGCAGCAAGGGGAAGGTCGTGGAAATGCAGGTAGGAGGGAATGATTCTGTCTTTTCTTGCCCAGGCACATGTGAGCTGCTGGACTAGGTCACTTATCCCAGGCTCATTGTTGCTCAATTTTAATTACCAAAGTTAGATTTGTGCCTAGAATGTTTGGGTTAGGAAAAAAACAAACAAACAAACACAAAAAACAAGAGCTTTAAGGGAGCTTTAATTAAAACACTAGCAAAAAATCTTCAAGTGTTTAGTATTTTGGGATGAATAATAAATTGTAGATATTCCAGATGATTCCAAAGAGTCAAGCTCTTTAGACACTACAAGGGTACAAATCTCTGTTTTCTAGTATATTTTGGAGTAAGTACTTGACAAGATCTTGAGCATCTTCTCTCTGGAGATTTTTTTTTTTTTTTTTTTTTTTGAGACTAGGTCTTGCTATTTTTGCCTGTGGAACTGCAGGCTCTCATTGCCCCGGGTACCACAGACTCAAGCAATCCCCAGCCTCAGCTTCCCAGGTAGCTGGGATTACAGGCACATGCCACCATGCCCAGCTATTTTTTTTGGAACTAGGTCTCGCTATGGGTCCCAGGCAGGACTCGAATCTCTAGGGATTGCAGGGCTGCAATCCCTAGCCCCGGCCACTTCATAGACTGAGGCTTACAGGCAAGAGCCACCGTGCCCCGCCTCTCTGGAGATATTAAGAAGAGATTAGATGGGTCCTCAGGCATCTCACAGAAGTAAATAAAGAAAACTGGAGAAGGCCTTGATTCAACTGTTCCTCACATCCAGCTGGTTATCACCACATGGAAGTATTACCCCAATTAAGCAAAGTCATTCAGCTTTTCAAGGGCAACAAATCTAGACCTGTATATGAAACATTGTAATTTTCAAGACATTTCAAGACCAAAGAGAATTTCTGCAAGCTGAATTGAGCCCACAGGCTGCCAGCTTTTGCCCACTGTTCCATGGAAAGCTCCTGCATTGGACGTTTGCCCTAAATTATTTATAATATTCCTTCTGACATTCAAAAGTCTGTATTTCCGCTTTGAAGCTTGACTTAAAGCTCACATTTCACCTGGCTATAGTTTAAGTATTCTGTTAGGCTTTGCTGCTGTTTGTTGCAGAATCCCTGCAAACCTGGAAGGGGCCAGCCTGGCCTTGCCTGGCATCTTCAGTTGCTGCCATGTTGTACCGAGGCAGCTTGCTTAGAATCACTGTGTGGCTTCAGCAGGAAGAACACTGTTTTAGAAAGTGCATTATTTTTTATTTGTGGTCTTCTTTCTATTGTGGGTCATGGAGGTTAATCCTGGTGAGCTCTGTACATTTTCCTGTACTGTTCTTCCCTAGGAGAGATCGTGACACAGGGTATAACGAAGACTTTTTAACTTAACTTGAAACACATACAGGCCTGCTTCCCTCTCCGAAGCAGGCTACTAACAGTTCCTTAGCAATTTATCTTTACCTTGAAGTAGCCACACTTGTCTGCCTGCTTCTTTCTACAAGCAGGCTGCGAACAGTTCATTAGCATTTACACTGTACCTTTACCATTGATATGCAAACATCAGCTACCAGCTTCTCTCTGCTTTCTTTCCCTTTTTCAGACCTAAAAAGAAAAACTTAAAGACACACTTTATTTATTTATTTTTTAAATTTAATTTATTTATTTATATATATTTCACATCATTTCAGTCCCTGGGGGTCACCCACCACCTCCCCTTCCCACCCGCTCCAGCTGGTCACCATTCTCCCCTTGTGCAGTTTCATTTGGTTGACCGTATATTAGTGAAACCATTTGGTTTCTGTCCCTTTCTATCTGACTCGTTTCTGCTAGAATGATTTCTTCTAGGTACATCCAGGTTTCCATAAATTCATCAAATTTGTCATTTTTAATTGATGAGTAATATTCCATTGTGTATATGTACCACATTTTTTTCATCCAGTCATCTGTTTTGGGGCATTTAGGTTGCTTCCATGTCCTTGCAATTATAAATTGTGCTGCAGTGAACATCCGAGCGCAGGTGTCCCTTTGTACCCACATTGAGGTCTCTTTTGGGTAGATTCCCAAGAGAGCAATTGCTGGGTCAAATGGTAATTCCATTTTCATTAACTTGATGGTCCTCCATACAGCTTTCCATAGTGGTTGGACTAGTTTACATTCCTACCAACAGTGTAGTAGTGTTCCCTTCTCTCCACATCCTTGCCAGCAATTCTTGTTGTCTGTTCTTTGGATGTGGGCTGTTCTTACTGGTGTAAGGTGGTATCTCATTGTTGTTTTGATTTGCATTTCTCTTATTACTAGCAAAGTTGAGCAGTTTTTCATGTGCCTGTTGGCCATTTGTATTTCCTCTTTGGAAAAGTGGTAAAGACACAGTTTAAACTCTACACTCTTGTGGGTTCTTTCCACTATCCCCAGCCTTCTCAACCAAAATACTAAACCAATGCAAGACTATCAGTGCAGACTAATTTATTTCTAACAAAGTGATTTCTAATTATCCTAATAACGACAAAGGAAACATGTAAGACTCAGATTACTTTAACATTGTCCAAAACCTTTCTCAGCATTGTCCAAAGTCCTTTCCCCAGATTGCCCACTAATCCTCAGTCTCTCAGTCCTGATCATCTCACCAAAATGAGCCAGTCAGAGTTCCTCCCCTCGTGTTTGAAGACTTCTTTCTCTGGGGCGCTCCTTTGGCATGTTCCTCCTTGTCTTCTACGCTGCCTTCTCCTTGTCATCTTCAGGTAGCAGGAACTTCATGGTACTGGACCCAGCAAAGTTCACTTTCTTTTCAGGCCTGTCTTGCACGGCCTCTCGCAGACACAAGTTAAACTCAGCAAAGCAAACTCCAACACGGAGTTTAAATCTGCATTAACTGCATTCAGCACACATGCTGCCAGCCTGGGCCAGCCAAAGGCTACAGGCCCCCGGCCTGGCCATGTCCACATGGCTCACATCTTTACAAGATGGCCGATTCCCATCTCTCCTCCATTGAACCTCTCTCTCTATCTGATCTCCATACTGCCTCTGAATCAGAATTCAGAGTCCGAATCTTTGTTTGCACACCCTTTATATATCCTGATTTCCCGCCTTCCAGGAAATCTGTTTCACCTTGACCATTTCTTCTTTCTCCCCCTGCATCTCCCTGAAGGGAAATTCCAACTAGGGTCATTCTCACATTTTAGCATCTGTCCTTGAAATCTACAATCTTAAACAGGAGACAATGGGGGGAGGGGTAGCACACCCTATCAATCTGACATTATGGGAAACTGTTGTTATGTCAGAGAGGGCTGTTCTCTTGAAGGGGGAAACTTCTGGCAGCATGTCCCACTGTAGCTAGTTCAGCATTCACAAGTTACATAGAACAGGCAGTAACACCTCAATACCAGTTTAGGTTTAGAAAACTGGGTAAATCATTTTAACCAGATTAGGCTTTATTATATGATGTTGTTATCCCAGGAGTCTGCATTTCCACTGGCCTTTGTTTATACACGCAGGGTGTTAGAACACCAACCCTGCAGCTGTCTGCCATGCAAGAAGGAGACTACACGTACCAGCTCACAGTGACAGACACGATAGGACAGCAGGCCACCGCTCAGGTGACAGTGATCGTGCAGCCTGGTAAGGATCTTGTACTGACTGGCCCTCTGGACCTTTGGGGAGGAGAGGCCTTGGGTTCCAAGCACCATGAGAATAGAGGCAGGAAGCACCAGTCTGTGAGTCCATGGCAACTTCTGTTGTCCAGGCAACTTTTGTAGTCTACTCTCCTTGTGCTGTTTTCATAGAAAGAGAGAGTCTTCAGAGCCTCAGCTTGTATCCCATGGCCCAGGGTCTGCCAGCCCACATCCTGCCATATCTTTTGTGGGCCTGCTGAAAGCTTGCTTCCATAAGGAAACCAGACCCCATCATGCAGCCCTTCTATTTGCACTCCTAAAGCACTGTATTTTAAATTTAGCAAACAATTACAAATTCTATGAGCTCTGCTCTGATCTTTCAGAATTGTTTTATATGTTTCAGTCTTATATTCTTGGTTGTGACCTTCTGACTGTCTCCATATCTCCCACGATAGCTGACATTTCTATGGGCAAGGCAGAGTTCTCATGGCTTCCAGAACATATGTTCCATTTGGTTTCTCTCTTTTCCCGTCCAGACTGCTTCTGACTTCCAAGTCTCTGTCTTGTAGAAAACAACAAGCCTCCCGAGGCAGACGCAGGTCCAGATAAGGAGCTGACCCTTCCTGTGGACAGCACAACTCTAGACGGCAGCAGAAGCTCGGACGACCAGAAAATCATCTCTTACCAGTGGGAGAAGACCCAGTAAGTATTGACATGGAACCCTTGCTTGTCCAGAGACTCTAAACCTTTGATGAACAAGGTTTTCCTTACATTTAAGCGTCTACTTGCTCTTACTGGCTATCCCAAAGGGATGCCTGAGAAAGAAATGTTTACAATCCCAAACTTCAAGTCTAAGAAAATGATATATAAAATAATTTTTGTAAGAAATAAAGAATGCTTGCCATCAGCTAGTCCCCAGGTAGTGCTTTGTGGTCCTGGTGCTTTTATAGGTACAATCCATCTGCTAAAATGCATAGTTTAATTACACTTGAGAGGCAGGATGGAAGGGGTAATGGAGCAGAAAAATGCTTTTGCTCAAAATTAACTGGGTAAGGCTGGCAGGGGGGATGGGACAGAGCAGCTATTAAGGAGACTGAAAATTCATCCACAAAATGAAAGCATTACTCTGTTATTGTTGCCTTGAAGATATCATTTACTGTTTATGTTAGCCAGAGGCCAAAGGCAGTAACCAAAATAGATGAATTAATCTGTAAGTTACCTAGTTGAGTCACTCCTGGTTCCCACAGTTTCTTTTCTGCTGCTTTAAATCATACCAAATGGAACACATATTATATGCTGGATTTCACAGAAGGCAAAGAATTCCTCAGAAGAGTTAAAAATATTCTTGTTTCAACAGGAAGCAACCATCGAGCAGACTGGGTTTTTCATTTATGTTTTCTGACCAGGGCTTTAGAAACTAGTAAGAAAGGACTAGAATTACAGGAACCATGTAGTAGTAATGATTGGTAACTTAGAGTCTAGAAATTATTTCCCTCAGCTCTTCTTTTGAAGAACCTAATGCTCCCTTAGCCCAGTGAGCTTTAATTATAATGGATTGTTAAAGAGACAACTGATACACCTCAGTTGAGTCTTTATTAGTGTTGCTAACAGAAATAATGCTTAGCTGGGTGTGGTAGCACATGCCTGTAATCCCAGTTATTTGGGAGGCTGCTAGAAATCACTTGAGTCTGTGGGATCAGTGCTACCCCGGGCAACATAGCAAGACCTAGTCTCTTAAAAAAAAAAAAAAGAAGAAAGAAAAATAATGCTTAGCATTACAGGCTTTTTGGAGGACAGTCTGTTTCAGGAGGGAGTACCAGGGTCAGTGGTTATGTTTCAAACAGCAGAACCAATGCAAAACCTGCAAGTGTGCCCATTTCTCTGGTCATCCCACAGTTTTAAGGAAAACTCTGGGATGTTTTGGTCCTCGAGTGAGAAGGCCTCTCCGCTCTGTGTTGCCTGTGTCTGGATGTTGGCACAGAACTCGCTACCCTGATGCAGGTGACTGTGCACACCACAGGGGAGAAAGAAGGAAGCAAGGTGGCCTGGGTCCTCTGGCTCCTGTTCAGGAACTGAGGGAACTTTGCTGGTGGAGCTGCTGAGAAGAAGTGGTTTTGCCCTGAGAGTCCCTCTGCAGACTTGGCCCATTTCCTCTCCTTGACTTTTCACCAAGAGGGATTTGGCATGTGATTAAGAAATACATTTTCCCTCTTTGCTGGCAGGAGCTGAACCATCTACTGAGCCAGCAATGCTTTTCAGAAATACCACTCCTAAATTATTTGGTTGGTCAGAGGCCTGCACCGGGCACTGACTTCCTTTCACACACTGGGACAGTAAAGAGTTTGAATGTTCTAGAAGCTCATATAAAGGATATAGCTAGGTGTGCTTGAAAGCTAGTGAATGGAATTTTCTGATCAGCAGGTAGCCTATATTTTGGGGCCAACTGACACTGTGCAAATAGAGTATTTTTAAACATGTCCTCTCAAGGTCTGGGAAACAATAGTTCACGTCTTAGCTGAGGCAGTAATTGTCATCTCCTGCTGAGTCAGGGACAGGAGGGCAGCAGAAGGTACAACTCCGCTTTCTGATTTTTCTACTTGTCCAGGGGACCTGACGGGGTGCAGCTCGAGAATGCCAATAGCAGTGTTGCCACTGTGACTGGGCTGCAAGTGGGGACCTACGTGTTCACCTTGACTGTCAAAGATGAGAGGAACCTGCAAAGCCAGAGTTCTGTGAATGTCATAGTCAAAGAAGGTACCTCCCTGCCCGGGTTTGGTGCAGCATTCTTTTTGGGTCAGATAACTGAGGAATTCATCTCTTGTTTGGATACAGAAATTGGTTGAAAACAGGGAGTGGGAGAGAAGGTTGGATGTGGGCAGTTGTTACTTGTTAAATTAAAGACTAAAACTGCCTTTAATTGAGAGTTAAATAGAGAGACTATAGGTGAATTTTAACTTCATTTCCCCCCTCTCTCTCTTCCTCTTTTCCTTCCTTCTTAGTTTAACAAGAATTAAAGGTTTTATCTTGGCATTTTTATTTTGCCTCTGTGCTGCCAAGATCTGGGGTTTCTATGACGCTCCCTCTAGCTACAGTGACACCTGCTGTCAGCCCTTAGAATCACCGCCCTGCACTCTGCTTCCTAGGCTTTTCCTACCAGCCTGCAAGCTGAGGGCACCTTGAGGCGAGTTGTGTGGCCTTGCTCTGGTTTGCTGTTGTTATCAGGGCTGGTCTTGAGAGAGAGCCATAAGCCAGTAGTAGGGAAAAAACCATCAGATATGCAGATGACTTCCGGAATTCTGAGCACACAGAGTAAACACAGCTACAAGTGGGGTGGGGGCCCAGGATAAAAACCCTGTTGAAAACAGTACTATTGAAAAATCTATTAAAGTACTCAGGATGGAATAAAAAATGATATTCACAACTACCATTTAAAACCATATTTTAAAGAGTATTTGGAATATCAGCTGGATGACCCAAAACCAACATTTTTTAATGTGCTTTGGACTCTTGTTTTCAGCCATCCTATACTCCCAGGGCAAAAAAGTGGATTCTCTTGGGGAGGCTGCTATCACAATATGGGAGGAAACTGCACCCCTTTCCTCTGTCATGTGTCAGGAGAACATGACCCTGGATGGGGCTGCAGCCCCAGGAACACTGTCAGCTGCCTGCACAGATAGGCACTTTAAGCAGTTCTCCACTTAGGATGCTTTCCTTGTTTCATTTCCCTGTATGTACCATGTATGTGCACTCCTTCTTTTGCAGAACGTTACATTATTTCAATAATTTCTCTTTGATTAGAAATAAACAAGCCACCTGTAGCCAAGATAACAGGGAATGTGGTGATCACCTTGCCCACGGACACAGCAGAGCTGGATGGCTCCAAGTCCTCAGATGACAAGGGGATAGTCAGCTACCTCTGGACTCGCGATGAAGGGAGCCCAGCAGCAGGGGTAAGGGTATGAGGTCAAGGTGGTGACATGATGTGAGAAGTCCAAGCCAGACATTCCAGTATGTTTTAACTGGTCCCTTGTACCAAATCTGGATCATTCTCAAAACCCAGGCAGGAGACACGTTTGACTGCAATCCACTGGGGCACAGACTGTTTCTCTCCCCTGATCCTGTGGCTGTGGGCAGTGCCATTACACAGCAGAAGCTTCCCAGATTCCAGGCTGTTCAGCCCAGAGGGGCTTCAAGTTACCACAAAAGCAGCTACTGACTTCACAAAAGGAGTTTTTTTTTGCAACCTATTTGTGTTGTTCGACCCCATAGGAAGTGTTAAATCACACTGACCACCACCCTATCCTGTTCCTTTCCAACCTGGTCGAGGGAACCTACACATTTCACCTGAAAGTGACTGATGCGAAGGGGGAGAGTGATGTCGACCGGACCACCGTGGAGGTGAAGCCTGGTGAGTTCACATAGTAACGATCCTGAGTGGAATTGCTGGATCAGCAGAACAGGGCCACACACCTAACACCCTTTACCCCCACTGAGGCCAGAGCCAGATGACATGTCCAGCATTTAAAAATATCTAGAAACCAGCTCTGTCCATTCCAGCAGTACCTCTCTGTCCCAGGCAGGCAGGACACAGGCCTCCCCTGCTCTGCTCAGATGGAGGAACAGAAACTCAGAGCGGGCAGAGCTTACTCAGCATCACACAGGGGTTATGTCAGAGCCAGGCCTTTGTGCACCTAGGCCAGCACTTTCTCCTCTACCCATGAGAGGAGTTGGGGCACTTTGGGAATCTGAGCACAGGAATAACTGAGTCATGATGTCTCATCAGCACCCAGATGCAGAAAACAATTTATTTTTATAAGTTGAGCCTCAGGCTTTATCTGACAGCCCAGGGAAGGTAAAGGAACTCATGTCCTTTACATTTTTAAGATTTGCAGAAATAAGATTTTCTTCTTAAACAGAACCAAGTTTTATTTTATTTTATTTTGAGACTAGGTCTTGCTATTTTTGCCCATGGAAACTGTAGGCTCACATTGCCCGGGGTACCACGGACTCAAGCAATCCCCAGCCTCAGCTTCCCAGGTAGCTGGGATTACAGGCGCATGCCACCACGCTCAGCTATTTTTTTGGAACTAGGTCTTGCTACGGGCTCCAGGTGGGACTCGAACCGCGATCCCTAGCCCCTGCTGCTTCATAGGCTGAAACTTACAGGCACGAGCCACCGTGCCCAGCGCCAAGTTTTATTTTGTTTTGAAGCTGATTTGGTATTAGGGAAAAATGAGTATGGGGGTGGGGTAGAACTTTATAAAATCCTGAGCATCTGATGAGAAGGTATTAGCTGCAAACCTGCTCTTTATTATCTAGGCCAGGCTAATGTATGGAAGCCTGAGAAGGGAAAGTGAGGCTGCCTGTCTTTTACTCCTGTCCTTTCTCGCTGATGGGCGACAGCCAAGGGATGATAGATTCTCCTCAGTGTCTAACGCCCGATGACAGACGGTCTACTCCATGTAGTGCATAGAGCAGGCGAATGGTACAGCCAAGCATGTGACTAAGGGGGCCCGAATAATCACTTTTTTTAAAAATTTATATATAAATTTCACAACATTGTAATCTCAGGGATTTGCCCCCCCTCCTCCCCCTTTCCCTCCTGCTCAAAGTTGTGCACTTCAGTTTGGTGCTTAGCTTGTTTTAACTTTTCCTCAAGGCTTTTGTTTATTTTTTTCACTATCACTTTTAATACCCTGACGTAGGACGGTCTGTCAGACATATCCCAAAGGAAGCACCGTGGCCGCGGTCACACAGCTGTGGAAAGGGTTGTACAGCTGTGGTGCTGCGCTAACGAGACCCGCGTTTCTCGGCTGCCTGGGTTTCCTTGGTTTACTGTTTTTGAATCTGTGGAGCAGATTCGTCCCCATTTTGGGGAAGATTGTCAATATGGACTTGTCCCCTCCTGCGGCTGGGGAGCGCTGGCTAGGTGACCAGCCCTGGTTGGCCTGGGAAGTCCAGGGAAGGTGATGAAGCAGAGACTTTAAAGCAGACCCTGAAGTCTTTCTCCCCTGCTCCCTTCTCCGAGCACCACTGCCTTCCTGCTTCAGCCCAGGAGCATGTGAGGAGCGTGAGGAGTGCGCGCCTCGCCACCTGGGCTTGGTACAGGGACCCTAAATGTTGCCGTGCTCTCCAAGCCAGCCAGGCTGCTTCGGCAGGGACTTGCTAGCCGGGCTCTCCCCAAGAGAGCAGCTGCATTTCTGAATGCTCGCGACTCTAGCACCAGAGCAGGGGCACAGCGCAGGTCGGTGAACTCTCCACTTCTAAAGCCGTGACTGATGCACATGCTTTCCAGATCCCAGGAAAAACAACCTGGTGGAGATCATCTTGGATGTCAACGTCAGTCAGCTAACCGAGAGGCTGAAGGGGATGTTCATCCGCCAGATTGGGGTCCTCCTGGGGGTGCTGGATTCCGACATCATTGTGCAAAAGATTCAGCCATACACGGAGCAGAGGTAGCTGGGCAATAAGGAGGGGGGGGAGACTGGGGCCCCCTTGGGCTTCCTTACTGAGCTGAGAAGTAGTGTGGGTAGGAGAGAAGGGTGACTCCTCTGACCAGGAACCACTCCTCGTGTCCACTTCTTTCAGGGACTTTTCTCCAGTGCAGGTACATGCTGTGTCCTAGACTCAGCCAGGGTGTGGGGAACATGGCTAGAGGATGCCCGTTATTTTTGAAGGCTGGGGAGGTAATCTGGTAAATGCAAGGTACAATGAATTTGACAG
>PVHY01009559.1:0-55837 GCA_004024945.1 Uropsilus gracilis
CCTCCCTCCCTCCCTCTCTCCCTTCCTCCTCCCTCCTTCCTCCCTCTCTTTCTCCCTCCCTCCCTCCTCCCACTACCCTGTCACCTGTAAACCACCATCTTAATTGTTTTGTGCCCTTCCCACCCCTGATTTTCCCCCTCTCCCTCTTGCTCATTTTCAGTTCTGCTGACAGTTAATTTTAAAATTTTCTTGTCTGTTTTCCCTATATCCCTTATATGAGTGAGACCATACAGTACTTCTTTTTTTTCTTTCTGGCTTGTTTCTGCTAGCATTCCTTCTAGCCCCATCCATGTTGCCACAAATGATGTAAGTTTGTCTTTTTTGATTGACAAATGATATTGCATTACATACAATGTATATTGTATATTGTACAATGTATATACCACAGGTTTTCAATCCATTCTTCCACTTTGGGACATTTGAGTTGTTTCCATATATTGGCTATTGTAAATAGTGCTGCAGTAAACATGCAAGTACAGGTGACCTTTTGAATTAGTGTTTTTATGTAACCTTTGGGTAAATTCCTAGAATTGGGATTGCTGGATGGAATGGTAGTTCTGTTTCAGTACTTTAAGGCCCCTCCACACAGCTTTACATAGAGGGTGGACCAGTTTACATTCCCACAGTAGTGTAAAAGTGTTCCCTACACATCCATGCCATATCCACACCAGCACTTGTTGCCCTATTCTTTGATATAGGCCATTACTGGTGTGCGATGATATATCTTTGATTTGCATTTCCCTGATTATTAGTGATATTAAGCATTTTTTTCCATATGTCTATTCCTGTTGGCCATTTGTGTTTCCTCTTTGGAAAAGTGTCTTTTTAGATCTTATCCTCATTTTTTGATTGGGCTTCTTGTCTTGCTTTTGTTAAGTTGTGTGAGTTATTTGTGGAACTTTGTTATCAGACCATTATCACTTGTGTGTAGAGCAAATATTTTTTCCCATTTTATTGGGTTTCTTTTTGTTTGTTTATTGTCTATGTTGTAGAGAAGCTTTTTATATTTGATGTAGTCCCGGCTGTTTATGTTTTCCTTCATTTTTTTTGGCATCTGTAGCTGCGTACTGAAGGAGGGTCCTGAAGTATAGGTCTTGGAATGTTTTGCCCATATTTTCCTCTATGTAGTTTCAAGTCTTTAGTCAATTTTGAGTTGATTTTTGTGCATGGTACAGGACAGTGAATTACTTTGTAAATTTAAATTTAAACTGTGAATATCATTATTTGGTTATTTGATAATTTTTGCTCTCTATATTATGCATTTTCAATTTATTTCATGATATTATGATTTTTATAATTTCAGGACCACCAAACAATTTTGAGAGCATGGGCTGTGAAAGATTTTGCACCAAATTGTCCTTTGTATGTCCAGATATTAAAACCTGAAAATAAATTTCATATCAAATTTGCTGGTAAGTAAAATTTGAAATGAGATACTTTTGAATTTTTTCAAATTACTGTTGTGATTGTAAGAGTTATGTCTCTGAAATTGGTAGTTTAATATATTCATAATAGTATATAAGGACTTCCTTTTTACTGATTTAAGAATTTATTCACTTAAAAATATGAATTTGAGGGGGGTGTTTAGGAGGGTAAACTTGTATTTCTAAGTGATAATCTTTTGTCAAATATTAGCACAGATTTTTATGAACCATGTCTATTAATTTATACTTATATGTCCACAGTGATAATTAATGCTTTGTTACGGATTATTTAAAACACATATAAATATAATAGAGAATACATTAAGATATTTTCAAGTAATTTAAGCAGTCTATTTAGAGTTAGATTTTGAAACAATTTGAGAAAGAGATACGTATAAAATTTTCGTGGAGTCACTGTCTTTAAAACAATTATTCACAAGGTATTATATTTCAAAATGTTTGGAAATTGAACGGTGAATAGTGCTTTGTTTTTCTCACACATACTTCTATAAAAACTAATTTTCATCCAGACAGTAATTTATATATTATTTCTTCAAATTTAACTGCCTGTTTTTTCTATTATATTTTACTATATTAGTCTGAAGACTCAGAAGTCATTAAATTGTAAATTTCTTAACTATGTACTAGGATAATGTGTTTTCTAAAGAGGTTGTGTTCATGAATCATAAAATGCTTACATGTTACTGAATGATATTTAAATTAAATATTTAAACAGCAGGAAATTTTTATATAATAAGAAAGTCATGAAATCGCTGCAATTCAGTTTACTCTTTTATCATCTCATCTTGGTACTATTGGCATCATTTTTTTTTCCTAAAAAGATATATGAAACAACGTAATGATTCATGACTTTATGTTTCAGTGTATTTGAGTGGAAGATTCTTTTAGAGTACTAATGACAGAGATTCAGATGTAAATGATTTGAGATTGTACCATGTCCTCTTTAATTCTGTTTTCTAGACTGAAAAATTAAAACTCATACTACAAATATTTTTTAGATAATTTTTGATATTTAATGCAAAAAAGCATGTAAAGTACTCCACTTACTATCTCTGATATATGTCATTAGCATTCAAGGTGTGCCAAATATTTCTCTAAAAGAACTTTGTAACAAAACTACTTTACAGTTATCATTAGCTATCATAAAGAGTATATTTGCAATATTTTTGTGTGTGTCTGATAATTGCTTGATATGTTAAGGGATGAATGACCTAAGTACCATAGTCCTAAAACTTTTAATTTGAATTTGTGAGTCACCATTTGTGCTTTAAAAGAACAGTTTATTTTCTAAGTTCTATTTTTCTGCCCTGTTTAATGATAATACTACTATTATGCCTCTGTTCCATCCCATAGGATTAGCAGTAAGGATTTACTAAATAATGTCCAGAATATATTAGGTGCCCAATAATGAGTACTATGTTTAAAAAGACAATTTAGAATTTTGAATCTATTAGGAAATGAGATGTAAAGCATAAAACAGCTCTTTCTTCTTTAGCAAGCTATTAATAGGCTCACAACAGATACAACTAAGTCATTGAAATAGTCCAATGCTACAAACAAAAAAAAGAAATCACAGAAACTATCATTGATTCTTGTTTCATCGTTTTGATAAACCCATTGAAATGAATTGACTATATAGAGATTCCACCCTAAGAGTCTGTTCAGTATTGTCATTTATGTGTATCTGCTGAAGTTCCTTTTAACAATGTCTGTATTATTTTATGGCTGAGATCACATCTCAGAGGAATTCTTTTTATAACATAAAAAAATGAAAGCACCCTAGTTTCATTAAAATGCTATGCAACACAGTTTGGGGTGATGTATGAGACTCTCTCAAACCAATATAATTTTTTAATATCTCAGCATGAGTTTGACAAGATTACAAGTTTTACCTTTCAAAAGGCAGTGTATCAAATTGCCACTTGGTTTATGGGGTAACTTGTTAAAATAACGATCTCCAGGGAACCAGACTCCCTGTTTGAGTCCCTTTATGGTGTCTTTTCACTGATTTCATGTAGAGGAGAAATCTGTATCATCAACCGTTGAATATGGACTTATTCTGTGACTTGCTATAGCCAGTAAAATGGGCCGCATGTTACAGTGTAGGACTTCAGAAGCCTAGAAAGACTATGCAACTTCTTCCCTTAGGTGCAAAACTACCCTGAGGCTATGTATGAGTGATCTTGATTTAACCTTTCCAAGAAGGGAAAATCACATAGAAAATGAGGCATGTTCATTCCAGGCCCCTCACCTATTTAGTCCTTTACTTTTCCATTAGCTAATCCTAGAATCACATTTTTTTGAGAAATAAAATTGGTCATTAAAGTTCATTCATAAAGTTTTGGTGAATTGTTATAAAGAAGTAGATAGCTATTTTGTAATAGTTATTACAAGTTAAGGATGAAAAATTAGTTAAATATATTGTTTAATATATCTTTACTTATGTTACTTAAATATATTTATTTGAAATAAGGGTTTATAATAAATTAATCATTGCTTTCATCTTAAACCACTTGATCTGTTGTTATCCTTGTGTTCTCAAGAGTATACCTTACCCTTGAACTAAATGGGTATGAGAGGCAGAAAGTCATAGATTTTCTTGTCAGGTGAAGATATGCATTTACAGTATAGAAAAAACAATACAACACTGTAAATGTATCTTGCTTACGATCTTCTAAATATATATATTTTTTTGTAGTTGGCTTGATTGTCAGAATGCAGTATGTAATTCACTTAAACTGCAAAATATGTGTTGTTTATGTTCTTAGTAAGGATCCAATCAACAGCAGACTATCAGTACATAAGGTTTTTGAGAGTCAAAGTTTTACCTAGATTTTGATTGGGTATGGTGCTGACACTCCTAATCCCTGCATTACCTGAGGATCAACTGTACTAAACAACTGAATTCTGATTATGATGAGATATAAAGTATTTTATTTCAATTTACTTAAAGCTCTTGTATTCATCTTAAATTGTGGAACTTATGCCATGATTATTACTTAGGTATTTTTTAAAATAAATCCAGGATTGTAAAGGATAAAATGGAAAACTTAAAAATTCAATTTATAATTGTATAAAATATTAGAAAGCAAAAGCAACCTAGGAACTATGACTGTGCAGATCTATCATTAATACAATTAATGAATCTTCTTCTTCCAAACAAAATGACCATAGACTTTCTTTTTTTTTATTCTTTAAATCACAACCTCAGCAAATGATTTTTGGGATACCTCCTCTTCCCTCCTCCCTCGGGTGCTCCCTCCATTCTCTCAAACCCTGCTCTTCGTTATTTGCTAGTCTGTGTTAAGTTCATAGTCTCTTACTTTCCTGTGGCTGTGTTCTTTCATTGGGTGTGGAGCTGTGTTCTTGGAACCAGGTGAACCTTGCTGTAAGTTTTCAGCCTTAAGTTTGCATTGGGCGGCCTATCTATATTTATTTGTGGTCTGTCCATGCTTTCTCTTTGGAGGCTATCTTCTCCAATCCCATCTCTGTTGTTTTGCTGCTTTACCTTATGCTTCTGGCATCGGATTTAGGGGGTGTCACCCCCAGCCAGTGTCAGTAAAGAAGTTTCTCTGTGGATACAGGCATCTGTGAATGGCCGCTGTAGATCATCTCCTCTGTCTCAGTTTGCAGCTTTGCTGTAGGGCCAGTGCCCCATCCATAGACATTCTTTAACATAAATTTGAATTGTTACTCTTATTTAAATGAGTATATGAATCATTATACTATTAATTATAGTTTACGTATCATACTATACTCTGGTCAGAAAAAAAATCCATATGGACATATGGATTTAAGCAATAGAAAATTTTGCTCTTACTCATATTGCCAAGAGAAGGTAAAAAAATAGTAAGGCTACATATTGAAAATCCTCAGTAGAATGTTATGACACCAGATGTCTAAATATAAATACAAGTGTACTACTATGAGATTCAAGTAATATAAACATAAGCTTCACAGAAAATTTGATTATATTTATCACCATAAATTTCCTAAGTAGATAATAAGCACAAATTATTTCATAGGAAATCAGTTTACTTTCTGCAATTGTACTGTTTACAATAAATTTGTCCAAGTAGAGAGAGTGATATCACAAATTCTGCAATGAGATTGTTCTTCGTCAGTCTTCACTCTACTGTACATTAATTATTGATCATGGTTTCTCAATCTCTCTACACTTCTTCAATATGTAAAATGAATATAATAAGAAAAACTATCCCATATGATTGTTCCAATTAAAAAAATCCTCAGGAAAACATCAACCACTAGTAATTGTGATGGTTATCAGTAATATTAAATGCTTCTTATTTCCCTAGCAAATTTATATTATCTTTGTTTGAAAGAAAATTAAAATTATCCAAAATGTTTTGCAAAAAGCTGATTGTAGATATTCAAAAGTACTTAACTTTTAGTTTGTACATATTTCTTAAGAGAATAGGAAAGAAAGATAACTCCCAACTTGTTGTATGATCTAACACAGTCACAATACAAAATTCATTAAAGGCAGTATGAGAAATGATAAATATATATATATATATATATATATAGTTCACGGTTAACGTGGTTGAAAATTATATAAAACATTAGCAAAATGAGACATATTTTTTGAGAATAATGCATTATCATCAAATCAAAATTATTTTGGGACTAGATCAATTTAAGGAGAAAATTCTATCATTTCAATGGATATAAAAATGTATTTGATATATAATTTCATATCCACTCATATTTTAAAAGAAAAAGAAAAAATATGTTAGAAAGCTGTGACTCAGAAACTTCTTGATGCAAGGCAAGTTATCTTCATTAAAGTCTATGGGATACAATCCTGAATATTTGGGTTTATCCATTGATAGGACCTTGTCACTACCATGATCATTTTTAACTTTGACTACTAAGAAATACTCACTTTTTCCTGTTTCCTGGATATTCACAAGTTATGTCTAGACTCTTGGTGATGCTCTCACAATTCCTTAACACCTTTGAAATACTGACTGCCATTGGTGTGTTCAACTTTGTCTTTATAGTTTCCATGCCAACCTGAACTTAACCTGTGCCTTTTTCCCAATATAACAATGTCAACATTCTGGTGGATTATTTTTTTGTCAATTCTTGTATTCAGATGTCAAGTAGTAATGCAATTTAGTTTATGTTAAATTTCTTTTCCAGTGAGAAATGTTTCCTTTAATCAATAGCCTTCTTTTTTAAGAAGTGGCAATTAGTACTGAATCATAGGAAGATAAGGGCAGTGTTTCATAGCTATGACTAATAGAAAAATGTGGTTTTATAACATCTTGTATTTTCTGTTGACCTCTTGTAGAACAGCAATTCTAGCTAAGTCTCTCCAAAGTCAAATAGCATGTCTGCAATCATGTGGGGTAGAAATCATGCCTCTACATTGTTTATTTCTTCATAAACTATAGTGGCAGCCATGGTGAAAATGGCAAAAAAAAAAAAAAATAGTAATTTTAGATGTTTCTTTGTCAAAAATTTAATCAGAAATTGCTATTGCAAGTTCCTATTTTTCTACTCTACATCCTAAAAATCATATAAAAACAGACACATAAAAAGAAAAAGAATGTGCTAAACTAGGAAATACCTCTTGTATTAACAAGCCTTGAGTGAACTTAAACAATAAGCTGTGCTCTCCAATTTGTCTTTTGGAAATAAAAGAAATTATCTGTTTGTCTTCTTGTCAGATGAAATTACTCAGAAAATCAGTGGGAGATGAATCCATGTTATATGAGTAAATTAATGACTAAATTTAGATTGCCACTGTCCTTGTAGTCTAAATAAAGTGTTGAATATTCCTTTTTTGTGTCACTAAATTTTCTTTCCACTGTTGGCTTCTCTGCCTCTGAAATTTTCCTACTTCATTTTAGTAGATTTAAGAAATTGGAAAATAAAATTGGTAAATTTTCACCAAAAAAAATAGGAGTAAGGAATGCTAGTCAATTTTGTGAATTTTCTATAAACTATACTTTTTGTGCTTGATTATGCTGTTTCATCAGTTTTTCAAAAGAATTTGAATTTTAATTCAGGAATGAAAAGAAAACTGATACCTCAATAGTAAAGTGTTGACTGAATGAAATCGTTTCTATCTCACAACTTAAACAAGCCTAGAAGAATGAATCATTATGATAGAATAGTAGGAGTTTTGAGAATTAAAATTTCAATTGTAATACAAGTTAAAATCACAGGCAAAAGTAAGTACTTTTAAACTTTATCGCTGAGAGTATTCCAAAAACATATATTTTCCCTTGAAAATATAGTCACCCTCACTAAAACAATGCAATTTAATACCCATACCCACATCCACACCCACATATCTTGGAATAAAGTTTGCCTACAAAAAAGGTCTTATCTCAGTTTACCCACCTTCTGGTTGTTCTTTTTTTTGTTGTTGTTTGTTTTTTGGTTTTTTTTTTTTTTTTTAACTGGAATATCAGACATTCTAATACCTCACTTTCCTTCTCAAAAAAGAGAGTGGAGAAATATTCCCATGCAGTATAAATATTGGAAATTATCTCAGCTGTTTTTAAACAACATATGTATGCACAAGGCTTGACTTTCACCAAATGTGAGGTGTGAGTTTTTCATGTTCAGTTATTTCTACATTTCCCATATAACACCCACATAGACATCATTTTAAACTTCATTCTCAACCTACTTAAGAATATAATTCTTTAAATTCCTCTATTTTCAAAAGATAAAATGCCAACACTTTTAAATTTCCCCACTTTTAGATAGAAATATTTTCTATTTGATTTTTGTCTGTTGTAGAGATCATTGGAAATCACTTCCCTACCATGTGTTCAAAACCAGCACAATTTGAACTCTCATTAAAATTAATTTTCCTCACATTTTTATTTCTTAGAAAAACATGCAGATGTGGTTTTAACAATTTTCCTTTGAAAACCTGTGTTCTCTCCATTTACAGTCAGCACTTTTTGACATTTTAACTCATAGGCTTAATCTTTTCCTTGTGTGCACATGTACACACACACACATTTCCAGCACACTTTCTTAATAATGATGTTTTGCTACATGCCCATAAAAAGCTTCCTCACTCCTAAAAAAGTTAAAATTACTCCATTGACCTGGTTCTTGTATAAATTCAGTTGTTCCTAATAGTTCTCATATAATTGTGTACATGAAATCAGTATTTGTCATTGATTAGCATTTTACTTAAAAAAATTATTGGGGACAGAAAAAAGTTACTTTTGAAATGGAAAAAGTTGTGATACTAAAAAAGAAAGGAAAGGAAGGTGGGAAGATGAGGTGTAAGGAGTCAATTGTCTGATAAAGGATAGAATCCAGACTTTTGTTGGCAAAGTGCTATATACACATGTGGGTTTATAGTCGCTGAATACATAAGTAATGTTATAACAATATTACATAAAAATTAAGGAAATGACTTTAGATTTAAAGAAGTGTACTAAGGAAAGTACAGCGTGTATCCATATGCCTTCCCTATCACACAGCTTCTTGAAATGTTAGTATCTTAAATAGCCATGGCCCACTTTTCCAAAACAAAGAAGTAAATGTTGGTGTAGAATACTTTGAAGTGAAATGTATCTTGTAATTCCTATCCTCCTAACAATATACTAGTAATGTATTTTTCTTTTTGTAGCATTCAATATTGTATTATGTGGGTTTATTAAATAGCCAAACCAACTTTCTTGTTTGTTGTTGTGATACCTGACTAAATTGCTTCTGAACTATAGATATTTCAAGCCATTTTCAAGAATGGCATATAATTTAATTAATTCAAGGTATCTTTTTTTTCCTCAGCATTAATTTTCTTATAGTTGTGTATTTCTCTCAACTCAGTTATATAGTTCTGAAAACTAGGGTGGACTATTTCTCTTCTGTCTTTGGAAAGTGCTGGGTATATTCTGTCAAATCTTAGGCCAGTGATTTTCAGCTTCTTGATTTCTAGTAAAAAATTTTACGAAGAAGCACAATCATTAGTTCTATTCAAGCAAAGGTTTTTATTGAGCAGTACTGTGACTGTTGTTCTAGGTAATAATGATATAATGATGAGCTAGATGGATTAGCAACTTATTATACTGTCACATTTTCTCATTTTCTTTACCTCTCAACCTCTAACAAACGATAAACCTTGTGACCAAGGATACCACTCCCACTGAGTTATTTCTTTCTGCATGGATCTCTTTGTAACCTTGTGATGCTCTTGGCCTACCCTTTCCACTCTTGTCTATATCAAAATTCATGATTCCAGTGATATGGTAGTCTCATTAGATTTCCTTTTACTAAATTGAGTTGATAAACTTACTGTAGATAGATTTCATTATTTAACGTACTGGAGTAGTCAGTTTTTTATTGAAAAATGTTACAATTTTAACTGCAAAAGAGAGATTCTAATAGCAGGTTCAAAAGTGGAGATAACAAATATATTAGGGTGTTTGTCAAAACTTAACACTGCCTAAAACCATACTGCATAGAAATATCATATTGTAATTATAAATAGTGCTGCAGTAAACATCCAAGCACAGGTATCCCTTTGTATCCACATTTAGGTCTCTTTTGGGTAGATTCCCAAGAGAGCAATTTCTGGGTCAAATGGTAGTTCCATTTTCATGAACTTGAGGGTCCTCCACACAGCGTTCCATAGTTGTTGGACTAGTTTACATTCCTATAAGCAGTGTAATAGTGTTCCTTTCTCTCCACATCCTCACCAGTACTTGTTGCCCGTTCTTTGGATGTGGGCCATTCTTACTGGTATCTCATTGTGGTTTTGATTTACGTTTCTCTCATTGCTAGTGATGTTGAGCGATTTTTCATGTGCCTGTTGGCCATTTGTATTTCCTCTTTGGAAGAAAAAAAAATGTGGCATATATAAGTTAGTTAAAAATGACAGTTAAAAATGACAAATTTGATGATTTTACGACAACATGGATGTACTTAGAAGAAATCATATTAGCAGAAACAAGTAAAAAACGACAGAAACCAAATGGTTTCACTAATATATGGGATATAGTGAAAAAATAAACAAAAGCCTTGAGGAAAAGTCAAAACAAGCTAAGCACCAAACTGAAGCACACAACTTTGGCCAGGAGGGAAAAGGGGGTGGGATGGTGGGGAGGGGGGGGTAAATCTCTGGGATCACAATGATGTGAAATATATATATATATATATATATATAAATAAATTAGAAAAAAAGATTTAAAAAAAGGAAATGCCATATTGTGCAGACACAGCATGGGTGTCTGCATGATTATAATTTAGGATTTACTAAAGAATTGGAATGTTGTGGGGATAGTAATGAGACAAGTGAAAGTTTTGGGAAAATGTATACAATTTTGCCTACATAACAAAGTAATTCAAGGGGGAGTATGAAGTGCAGTAGAGAGAATAAAAAGTACCTTATAGGAGTGATTATTTAAGGAAGATATCAGACTTGTTGAGGTAAGAGCTACTGAGAGATTGAACCTGAATAGTGATAATGGAAATGGAGAGTGAAAAGGACTTATGAATCAACTCAGATATATTCTGTAGACTTAAAAATCAATTAACTGTGGGGACCATAGCAGAGTAAAAAATTATTTTACCTTTGCAGTTATTCTCTTTTGTATCTCTTCATCTTCAATATGAATTCTATTTGATTGATTGATTCATGTCAAATTGGTGTTCTTTTAGCACTCAACTGAGTTTCTTAATTGTCTTATATTTCTATTGTTAAACACAGTGTTATACTTAGAGTATCTTATTATTATAATAAATTGAGTAAAACTAAAATGCTCATAGCACCATACTAAGTGATTGAGGACTTGAATCCACAATCTCTATCTCTAGAATGTGTGTTATTCAGAGAAAGGTAGTTAGCTAATAGTTCTTTCAACTGTCATTTTCTGATTGCTAAGTGTACATTTTGTATATGTGCAGTTTGTTGAGTTTGTGTGCATTTGTATAGAACATACATCCCTGGGTCCTTATTTTCTACAAAGGTACCTTTCTAAGTGAGTTACACTAATTTTTCATCTTCTGAAATTACTGGTATTTTGAATTTTTAGAGCTTTTGTTTCAGTTGCCAAGTTGTCTTTGGAGTATGTTTATGGAATTTTTAAAAATCTAACTGAAAATTCATCTTTCCTTGCACATATATCCAATGTTTCCTTTATGATTTTTGCTTCTGGATTACTCATGGATACATTGACATTATTTTCAATCAATTTGTTTTTCCCAAAATGACTTTTTTAAGACAGAATTTTTAGCAACTCTAAGAATTATCCAGTAAAACCAAAAAGAGGATGTGGATACTGAATAACTGAAATGCCACATTGATTTTGTTTCTGATAATTTGTTGATGTGACTGTCATGTTGAAGAGTTCTGAGGACAGCTGGATGGAAGGTGGTGAGGTCGAAGAAGGACAATCTTGTCAGAATAGGCAGGACTCAGGGAGGTCACACATTTGGTTCCATTATCTTACATTAAATTAACCTCATTGTGTATTAGAAAGCCTTTACAAAATACTGTGCTTCCTGGTGAAACTGAAATTTCAATCCTTTTTTGTATGTTACTTTATACAGGTTGTTAGATGAATATCTAGTTAACAGTACTCTCTTTCCTTCTCTCTGCCTCTGCCTCCAGCATCTGTCTATTTATCCATCAGTCTGTCAATTTTGTGAGGATAGATATCTTGCAAGGAAAATCTTGCAAGGAAAGGAAACAAGAAGGTCCTTTGTAATTTTTCCAGATTAATGGTGCTTTCAAAAACAGCTGTCACAAATTACACATGGCATCTATAAACATGGCTTGAGGTTGTCATTTTCCTGGGAGGATCAGTCAAGTTATAGCTCCTTTCCTGATTGGACTCATATAGATGAGCAGACTCCTACAAATGCGCATTTCCATTTTTCTTTTTATAAAGCAAAATATCTTATTATCAGTCTTTGTAATTTTGTTTGCATACTTCCCTGTGTTACTTCAATCTGAAGGTTACATTTTTACAAGATAGGTAGAAAAGAACATGATCCTGTGAAAATGGATCCAATGACTCAACAGTGCTGAAAAAATAATCTGCCTATAGATCAGATATGTCAGCATAAATTCATATAGAGAAAACTCCAAAGTCCTTAGTACTGTAGAATTTGTTCTTATCAAAGTGCTCTCTTACTAACAGCTACAGTTTTGAAGTTTATTACATCTTCTAAATTTTAGATATGGGAAAACAACATGTGGAAATTTTTCAAATCTCTGCAACCCTATTTTTAAAAAGTTGCTTCATTTCATTTATTATTTTCTGCTCTTCTCTTATTACAATAATTCCTTTTTTCATTTGTATGCTGTATCTCATTGATTCATACAGACCCTGACTGTAAACTTGTAATAATTTTCTAATATTTAAATATTAAATATTTTCCTAATCTTTAATGTTTATTTATTTCCTTTAAAATGAAGATATTCACCTGTCTTTCCAAATATATTTTAAAGAAAATTTCCTCTGTACCTTTTTTTCACCTTTCAACTAACTTACTGTTAATTGGCCTTGAAAGTTTCAGTTTAAGAGAGGATCCTCACTGCCTTAAGACCTTTTCTTGATTTCTCCAGGGTAGGAAAGGGATCCTTTTATTTCCATTCAGACCACCTTAGTACTCTTATCACAGCATTTATTTACTGCTCATTAATCTCCTAAAGATCTTTCAACTTCCGTCTGATTAGTTACCCAAATCATAGTTCACTTATAATATTTTTGGTGTCATTATAAAGTAATAAAACAGATTCCAAGGACAAACTTGGCTACAATTCCCAACCTTTAAAGTGGTAGAAGGAGAGCAGAAAAATCCCTGGAATATGTAACTTATTTTAATATGCTTGATTGATCAGTTTTAGAGTTGTTGAACTTTATTGAATTATATAGACAGTTTGAATTTAAAGCAGTAATGAGTTTAAATAAGGTTTATTACCTCTGACCCTGTGATTTATTATCTGAACACATTAAACATATATCAAAGAGCCTTTGTGAGGTTTAATCTTATGTATTATATATATATATAGCCTCATAGAAGCATACTATAGCTCTCAAAACTTCTCCCCATCCTTGAGTGATTACTATTTTCAGTTGATTCTTATTCTCATAATTTGTATGACTATTGAGATATATATGTGCACACAGGAGAATGCATAAGTCTTCTGAATTTTTATATAAATTAGGGACATATTTTAATTATATGATAATGTTATACTTTTTCAAGCTTAAGTTTTATATACATATGCATACCTACATATATACCAGTTAGCAAAAGAACAAAAATAGTGTTTGGTATTTTTATTATTATATTGCTTATGAGAAAGTTGAATAATTATATCAGTATTATGATGTCAATAACTATCATAAGCTAGAAGGGAAGAATATTTTTGTTAGAAACTAATGAAATATTAGTTTTTAAGAAATTATTAAGATTGCTATATTTTTCTTACATTATTAAAGGGAATGTAATAAAATGGAAAATGGTTTGCTCTACAATGTAAGAAATTTGATTCTTCTTTTGAGTATTTCATTAGTATGATGCATTTAAGAAAACATTACAGCATTAAAATAATGATTCAGGCAATTAGATCACAAAAATGCTTTTTATACTGTTATAGGAGTCAAGTAAATCTTTACAGAATATCGCCATTCTCAAACTGGGTTGCATTCTATATATTTAATGTGCACTCTTATATTTAGATCTTGTGAAACTAAATGACTTTTAAAGGTTTACTTAATTCTATTCTTAACCTGTTTTGTGGTTGATTGGCTCACAATCCCAGAATTGGCAGAAGCTCTGATGTGTGTGCCTGTGCACATGCACACCCAGCTCACCAATTGGTTATTTAACTGATTAAAACAACAGGAATAAAATAAAACTCAATTGTTATAGATTATCTAGGTCTATTCTCTTCTAAGAAAAAGAAGCAATTTTCATAGCAATCAACTTACTCATGCTTATAAATAGTCTATTAGGTAAAGGATATGTGAAAGATTTTATAATGCAATTTATTTAGCCAGTCTAGGTAATAAACTTTCCCCCCATAAAATACAAATAATATTTGATTTTTAAAATTTACTTTCATTTGTAATTCAAGCTCTTTCTAAAGGATATTTGATTTTTATAAATCAAAATCCAAGACTAGATTGGTTTAGTGTAGTTTCCACTGTTGTTTACTGCTTTCCAAAGAGCTGTTACCTAGCAACTGCATGGAAGAAGACTCTAGTACTTTAAATCATACAGGAGCTCAGAAAATACCACGGGACTGGCTTTAAAAAAAAATCAGGATTTTAAAAATGTAATTAACATATCTTCCATAAACTAAAAGGACTTTGAAAATGATTTAATTTATATCTAATTTTATATTTTAATTATAGTTGCTTATCTTAAAAGATTTTAAATTAAATGTAATAAAAATAACTATAAAAAAAGAACCAGAGAGCTCTTGTAAAATTACTGTTATGAAGTTTTATCTCTCAAAACTGTTTCCTACTACTTGAGCTAGTTTAACTAACTCAAAATAAAACAAAATATTGTATTGCAGGCAATATTTAACTTACTCAGAATTACATGTGCACACATAATTATGCAGCCAGAATTCAGAATTTCTATGAAACTAGGATCACAATTTAATTACATAGTGATTAAATAATATAGTTTTGCCATTTCAAAATACCTTATTGGCATTTTGTTGGGATAGTTGATCAAAACCTATCTTTATTTTTAATGATGCCTGTTTATGATGATTGATAATATTTATTTAGAATTCTGACCAGCATTTTATAGTCATCTTCTCCTTTTCTGTTCAGAAAACCTATAAGATGAAGCCTATCACTGCTCATACTGAAGTTTATTTTTTTGAAGCAACTTTGACTTACAAAACTGTGTAACTTTCAGTCACACAGCCTCACACATGGATATCTGTCTATCTCATACACTGTCTCCATACCATGTATTCATCTGTCACATATTCATGTAGTCTCTCCACAGCACCCACCCTCCTTCACCTATGGTGACTTCCATTCTGTACACGTCAGAATCCACAGATTTATTTTTGTTTTGTTTGTTCGTTTACTTTGACTCTTATCTTGTGCATAAGAGCAAAATCAAAGGTATTAGTTTTTCTTGATTTATTTCACTTGATGTATAAAGATCAATTAAAAATCAAGAAGCATAGGCTGAGAGGTTGCCTGTTGCAAATAGCAATATATTACTCATTTAAAAATTAAAAATCAAGAAGCATAGACTGAAAGGTACAGGAACTTCTTTCTCCTGGCTCCACACATTCAGTGGTGGCACAACTCATCTCTTTCTTATGCTTTATCACCAAGCACAGAGTAGGAATCATCTAAATAAAAACAAACAGAAGCATATGTTTATGTATGTATGTATGTATGTATGTATGTATGTACGTACGTATGTATGTAGGTATGTACGTATGTATTTTTATTCATTAAATCACAACCTCGGTAAATGGTTTTTGGGATACCTTACTCTCCCTCCTCCTTGTGGTGCCCCCTCCATTCTCTCAAACTCTGTTCTTTGTTGTTTGACAGTCTGTGTTAAGTCCATTAGTCTCTTTCTTTCCTGTGGCAGTGTTCTTTCATTGAGTGAGGGACTGTGTTCTTAGAACCAGGTGAACTTCTTGCTGGTAGGTTTTCAGTCTTAAGATTGTGTTGGATGGCCAGTCTCTACTTATTTGTGGTCTGTCCATGCTTTCTTGTTGGAGGTTGTCTTCTCCATCTCTCTTGTTTTGCTGCTTTACCTATTGGTTCTGGCATCGGAATAGGGGGTCTTCCCACCTTCCAGTGTCAGTGAAGAAGTTTCTCTGTGGATACAGGCATCTGTGAATGGCCGTTGTAGATCATCCCCTCTCTCTCACTTTGCAGCTTTGGGGTGGGACCGATGCCCACAGTTCTTGGTCCTCCCCTCCTCTCCTGTAGTGTGGGGAGGGGTGCCTTGGTCTCCTAAAAGGCATCTCCGTAATGAAGTCTTGGGTCTTCTAGACCCGGGGAGCTCGTAGTTGTACTTCATGACATCGTGTTTCCATAGTTTCTTCTGTCTCACATACACTGGTTCTCTCGATTGTCCATCTGCTTTGTCCAGCTCAGGTTCATGGGCTGGATTTTCACCTGGTCCCTCTCCATTCTGTGATGGAGTTTGTATGATGTATGTTCTTCCTCCTCCAGAGGATTAGTTGGAGAGTGAAATGGAAGGGGCATTTCCCCCCACCCTACCCGCACACCAGTAACTCCCTGCATAAGGATGGGGCCTGGATGTCTGGGCAAGGGCACTTCCAAGCCCCCCCCATTGGGGCTGGGAGAACCATGTTGATAACAGAAGCATTTAAAGAAGAAAAAAAAAAAAGGAGAAAGTGTGTACAGTTTTGAAAGAAGAAGTCACAAGGAAAAATGGACTGACCTGCTATTTGCTAGTGTTAGTTTGTCAGAGTTGTGATTTTGCCTCATATCTCATTAGCAAGTAGTCTACGGAAAGTGGTTTTGTCTACACAGATAATCCAGAAGTTAGATAAAAAGTAAGCATATGACCATGTCTTTCTGAAAGGGAAACTGGGAAATTTCATTCCTGCCTGGGCAGTTAAAGTTGGAGAGTGGGTAAAGGGAAGTAAGGATCACTGTTACTAAAAGGAAGAAAGAGCGCATGAATATTATGCAAGAATAACTTACTTTTACCATAATACAGACTTTTCGCTAACCAAGTATCCATGTAGTACATTTTTCCTACATACTAAGACTCTCATCCAGGACTGTGAAAAATGCTCCAAAGTTGAACTGATTGCTGCATTGAGCTCCAAGCCCAGGATATCTCAATAATTCAAAGTCAGTTCTATATGTTGATCCAACTGATCTTGAAAAAAAACCCTAATAAAATAATTAATTGCTCCCTGCTCCATCCTATATGCATATATACTGGACTAAGATATCTGTCATGAAATGATGGTGTTTGAAAAGTGGAAGAATGGGAGACACAACAATTGTTTGTCCATAGCCTTGATGAAATTCTGTTAGACTTGTACTGTGTGCAGAGAGCTTGCAGTAAGTTCCCAAGCCTTCATTTAGAGAGTCACTCCTTTGTCTATTCATCAGTATGACTCCTTGCTTACTTTTCTTTGGTCACAGAGAAAATTGAAATCTTTTCTAATCTTTTCTATGTGTCAGTCATTATTCTCAAAGTTGGTTTATCCCAAGAACCTTCTTAAACCTACCTTATGTACTGGATTTTGTTGCTGTGCCAATATCTCCCTCTTATGTCATGGTGGTGACTGTGGCACTGTTTGAAATAATATGCTTGAACAGGCAGGTCTGGCTTTATTGGTTTGGCTGAATAAACTTAACGGACAATTTCTGATGAAGACTAAAAGCGATTATTATCTCCTACAATATAGGGTTTACATTATAGTTCTGCCATTTTTCAGGATCTGGGCTCTTGGTTTACATTCTTGACCTCAGGAAAACAGTGTCCTAAGAGAGCTTTTATCCCTTTGCTTGTGGAATGAACAATTTTCTTTCTCTCCATGTATACCTGACTTATATCATAAGGTGCTATCAACACATGTTAGCATTTCTGTTCTGTCTTACATCTTCCAGACATGCCTCTGAAGATAGGTTCCTGGATACAGTGAAAAGTGCATAATAGGAGAATACACCAATTCTATCACAGATGTAATGCTATACTATGTCTTTCATAGAACTCAGGTCATAGACTAGCTCATATTTTTAATAACTGCTTATATTTTTAGAAAGTTATCTGATAAAATATAACTGTGAATGTGAGTTATGACTTGAAATGTCAACAAATAGAGCTTATAACTCACTGGTAAGTGTGAAAAAATATTCAGTGTCCTAGCTCACTATCACTCTTCAGTCTTACTTGGCCATAATTGTTTATAATCATTAACCCTAAAAATGATTTTATTTTAATGCCCTAGACCCCTATCTCTGTCATTTTCTTTTCTCACAATGTTGACTCCATGCTACCTTAGCACCTGCATCTGTGGTATGGCCTGAGGATTGTGTCGATACCAATAACTATGACCCTTCTGTCCTCCCTACCCCCTTTCTCGCCTTGTATCTTTTCAGTTCACATCCTCTGCAACAAAAATACAAATATCTTTTTACTACATTGGGGCACTCAGTTTATCAACTGGACCAGATTTTCACTGCCATTTATTCTGATCATGACTTCCCCCCCTAACCTACTTGAATTTTACAGCACACCATTCTGATCTTTATTTACACTCCTTTCATTGGTCTTCTTTCTATTAGTTACACTTGTTTCTTAAAGTTATCAGTCTTCTTGGTATTTACTTTGATTCATTTGAATATGGATACTTGGAAGAAAAAAAAGACAAGAAACAACTTACAAGCTATTCTTACTTTCAACTTAACGATCAATAATTTCCAGCAGCGCGTGATTGCCAAATAATCATTATTACCCTCCTCTGTTTCCTCTCCCACTCTCGTAAACAATAAATTCATATTTTCTGTTTCTTCCTCCAACCTTTTCCCTAATCATCATTTCCATCTATTTTATTAAAAAATAAATAGAACCATAGGGAGAAAAACAAAATTTTTACAAACTTCCACCTACATATCTACCCACCAACCTGCATGTATTCCCATATGCTCGACCTTTTCTCCTGTTTTGTAGATGAAAATTTTAGCAGTGGCATGATGGAGAAGGGCCTTGACATGGATGGCAAGTGGTGTTAGTAAGATTACCCTGAAATTAACAGTCCAAGAAAGATATTTTTAGGAAATAAAAAAGTTTAGGATTTCTTTAAGATCAGTAATCCATTTGAAAAATCAGTTATAATTGCAACGTTTTTGTGTGGCTGGTTCTGTAGCTGGCAGTTGGGTGTTTTATTGGATGATTGATTGTTTTGGAAAGGTGGACAGTGTGATAGGACAATGAAACATTTATTGATATTAAAATTTAATTTACTTATTTTTAGATGGCAGGCGGGGCTGTGGCAACTGTATCAGCAGCTCAGTTTTAGCGATTTCATAGGAGGAGTGCTTCAGAGTAGGACCACATAGAGAGCATATAAGAAGCTGTTGCATGTGCCTGTTGGAGAAGTGTCTTTCTTCTTTGGAGAAGTATCTTTTTAGTTCTCCCCATTTTTTGACTGGGCTTCTTGTTTCTTGTTTTGTTTTTGCTAATTTGTGTGAGTTCCTTATGGATCTTTATTATCAACCTCTTATCACTTTTGTGGAGGGCAAAATTTTTCTCCTACTTGGTTGAGTTTCTTGTTTTGTCTGTTGTCTCTTTTGCTGTGCGAAAGCTTTTTAGTTTGAGGTAGTCCCAGCTGTTTATGTATTCTTTCATTATTTTGTCAACTGTAGATGTGTCCAGAAATGTATTTCTGAAGTGTAATTCATAGAGGGTTTTGCCCAAGTTTTTGTATTTTATGGTTTCAGGTCTTATATCCAGGCTTTCATCCATTTTGAATTGGTTTTTGTACATGTTGTGAGTGAGTTATCTTGTTTTTTTTTTTTTTTTTTTTTTTTTTTTTTTTTTTTTTTTTTTTTTTTTTTTTTTTTTTTTTTTTTTTTTTTTTTTTTTTTTTTTTTTTTTTTTTTTTTTTTTTTTTTTTTTTTTTTTTTTTTTTTTTTTTTTTTTTTTTTTTTTTTTTTTTTTTTTTTTTTTTTTTTTGCATATCTTGGTTCAGTTATCCCAGCACCATTTATTGAAGAGATTGGCCTTGTTCCAATAAAAGTTTTTCACTCCTTTGTCAAAATAATTGCAGGGACATAAAAAGAACCCCAAATGTCCCAAAATAGATGAATGGATGAAAAAGATGTGGTATATATACACAATGGAATATTACTCATCTATTAAAAATGACAAATTGATGAGTTTGAAATAACATGGATGGACCTAGAAGAAATCATATTTGCACAAACAAGTTAGAAAGAAAAAGACAAAAACCAAATGTTTTCACTAATATATGGGATATAGGAAAAACAAAAGACCAGAAGAAAAAGTCAAAACAAGCTAACTACCAAACTAAAGTACACAGCAGGGGGGCAAGGGTGGGGTGGGTGGGAGTGGTCAGGGAGGGGAGGTAATGGGTGAACCCTGGGGAATCCAAAGATGTGAAATTTATATATATAAATTATTTAACTAAAAAATGACAAAGTAGGGAGCAAGCACAATGGAATATGGTGGTGGACTTTAATGCTTTGGTAGTGGGTACATGACTGTGGCTACACTTGAAGAGGTAGCTCCTATTCTTTCAAATACTAAAAATGATGCAAACTAATAGTACTTTTATAAAAATAAATAAAATTGAAAAAATGATTGAATTTACTAGGATATCCTTGTTGAAGAATGACCTTGATGAAGTACTTATAATTTTTAAGTACATGGTTTGTCTACTATAGCTATGTTATTTGTATTAAATGTCTATATTGTGATTAATAAAATTAAAATTCCTCTTCCTCCCCCAAAAAAGAAGAAGCTGCATTAGCAGAAGTGAGAAATTATCAGAGCTGGAATAAAAGTCTGTGATCTCAGCTCTTATTCTAGAATCCAGAAAACTGAGAAGTCAAAATATTTCTGCATTTCTGTTGGTGATAAAAATCTGACCGTAAAATTATTTTGGTCTAATCTCAACATTGCACTTTATTTTTGCCATGTAGTATAAATGTTCACATATTTAACTAACGAAATAAACAGTATATGTTTTAGCTCTCAAATACGATATGTGAAGCATCAGGATTGTAGATAAAAACTGGAAGTCTGTATAATAAGTGCAAGTGGAGTGGGACTTGGAGTGAGAAAGAAATGACATTAGTGGTGTGTCCAACCAATAAACATTGGCCAACAGATGGCATTGGGAAATGGGGGCAAAGTAGCTTAAAGGAATAGTCTCAGTTTCTAAGTTTAAGCTTAGGCAAGTGACTAGTGTTTTAACAAGTCTCAGGAGGAGGGATGGATTTGGATATGTGAAGAGAATTCTAGAGATATAGTCAATCCTATTTTGCAGGCTGAGTTTCAGTTTGATTTATACAAATGGAGACTGTTGGTTTGTTGAATATTCTACTACATTTCTTTCCCTGTATCAATTATCTACATTGATTAAAATGATATTTTCCTCACCTATTCCAATACTTTCTTTTTGCAATAAATATTTTATAGCAATAATCTCTTTGTCAATTTGAAATAAAATTCAGCACAGTCATTTATACAATCTATTTTAAATAATATACTAATTTTAATATGAAGTAATAATTTTCCTGTAAAATATTAATTATCATAGGTACTTTTTTTTAAATGTCCCTAAAGATCTATTTATATAAACAAAAAAATGTAAATATAGATAAGAAAAAGAGAGAAGGTAAACATATCCAGATCCTTGATTTTTTTTGAGAGTTAATTCTGATATTTAATCATAGCATACAAGTCCTTCTATAAAATATAAAGGAGGAAAATTTTAAAAAGTGAAAGAAAAAAAATTTAGGCTGCTTTGTACTTTAAGGTGAATATTTATCTGTCCTGAACATTTGTTGGATCATTTCCCGTGACCTTTTCTTGTTTCTTTATAAATTGTATGGGGTGTGTGTTCCTTTTGTACATTTTGGCTCACTTAATTCAACCATCTATTTCTTAATTTAGCTAAAGCTGCTAAGAATATTTGTTTTCTTAGAACTTGAAGCAGTCTTTATTTTGAAGACCAGCTTTGTGTTTAATTGGGAAGTGAAGGTTTGTTCCAAAATAAACAGTACTTTAATCACTTACCTAAAACATGACTTTTGTTCAAAGTGAACATCTGGCCTTCGGGTCCTCATTTTTGTATGGAGATAATATACATGGACTGAGTAGCATTACTCCCCCTTATGTGTGACCTGTGACCTCTATGGTGTCCTCATCTCCAGCACATTGCTGTTCTTCATTCAATTTCCGCTGCCAGGTATTATCCTCAACCCTGTCAACTTTTGAGTTTATGTCTTTAGGTTTTAAGGTTACAGCATAATTTAAATTCAAATTTATTGTATCATACATGTCCTGATAGGTGTTTTTATTACTTTTGATATCATGACATTTATTACTTATATGTAACCTAAACATTACCAGTCATATCTTTTAATTATTAATTTTGTCTTTGTGCTGTGTGACAATGAATTTCATAAATAAATACTGTTCTAAATCAGCCTGTAACTGTACTTCATATGTTGTTTAGGGAAAGTCTTTTGTCTACTAAATTATCCAGCCATTGGACAAAAATAGCTAAATGGTCATGGACAAAAATGGTCATGTCTAACTCAAAGCTGAATTGGGAAATGCCATTTCCAACTGGGCAGCCAGGCCTCGGGCTAAAACTTGGAGTTGGGTGAAAGGAAGTGAGAATATCTGTTACAGAACATTTTGGTGTATTTTTCAGATTGTACCTAAACCTATTGCATCTTGCCTCTTGTGTAGATGAGGTCTAAAGAAAAGTACACACAACTAGGGCTAAAATCCCCTTCCTTCCTTTTTTTTTTTTTTTTTTTTTTTTTTTTTTTTTTTTTTTTTTTTTTTTTTTTTTTTTTTTTTTTTTTTTTTTTTTTTTTTTTTTTGAGACTAGGTCTTGCTATTTTTGCCTGTGGAACCACAGGTTCACATTGCCTGGGGTACCACAGATCTAGAAATTCCCAGCCTCAGCTTCCGAGGTAGCTGGGGTTACAGGCACGCACCACACCCAGCTATATTTTTTGGGAACTAGGTCTCGCTACATGCCCCTGGCAGGACTCGAACCGTGATCCCAGCCACAGCTTCCTAGGCTGCCACTTACAGGCATGCGTTACCATGCCCGGCCCAGCCCCCTTCCTTCTTGACCACTTAACTCATCATCCACTACTATCTCTTACATCCACTACTAATCTCTTACAAAGATTGCATGTGTAAACATACCTTCTAAGACGACTGTATTTATATTGAAAGTGATTCTATTCATTGTTTTTCATATTTTTGAAAACTATTACTACTTCTAGGTAAATTATTCTAATTTACCTATTTTATTTTAAACAGATCATGTTGTTTGTGAAGAAGAGTTTAAATACGCCATGTTAGCTTTAAACTGTATATGCCCAGCAACATCGACACTTATTACACTACTGGTTCATACCTCTAGAGGGCAGTAAGTATGTTTTTTTCTTTAAGATAATACCTTTAAATTTAAAAAATACAAGTACAATTATGTGATTTAGAAATAGAGTTATTGAAGTTATATCATTGGATATGTACCTATACTTGTAATTGTATGAGTTATCTTCTTCTAGTAGATTAGTGAATAGAGCCACTAAGAGAGATTTGTTATGAAATCTGAGATAGACAACAGCGTTTTGCTATTTTTCATTAAGATGATTTGTGTTAAACAGTTTAAGTGTCTACATCATTTGTTAGGTTTATGGTTAGCTTCTATTTTTGAGATCAATTTTAGCAAATAAAATTTTAAAAAAGTAGGATGATGATGGTGACTATTGTAAATCCTTAAGCCAATGTTGCATATTCCTGAGGTGTTTATCTAAAATTATGTGTAGACATTTAACCTTGGAATTATAATGTTGTAATTATCATAGAATAACAAAGTAGTTCACAAAATTAATCAGTATATTATAAAAATCACCTTTTATACATTTCAAAGTAGATGGGGGATGATTACATACATATTCAGAACCTTTTTGGCTATTACTTTTTGATTTTGATACGGCTTCGCAAAAATGTTTTTGACTTGATCAAGGGCAAAAGTAGTCACTGCACCTATTAAAAATGGATATTGGACTGTGTTTCAAAATTTTTTCATATTCCCTATGTATTATTTTAGATAAAATGTTAATTTTCTAGTAAGTTCCCCTGTGGTACATGTGATTATGATTATTTAAGCTTACCAAATTAATTGATCATGCTGTAAATGAAGTGTCAAATGAAATAAATCAAGGGAAATTATTTCTTTGAGTTAGTACTCAATTTAGTATTCAATCTAAATGAAAAGTAGTAAATGCCGTGATATTTTTAAGTGGCTTTTACATTCTTTCTTCTTATTTGTTTCTGTCCTATAGGAATAGAAAAACTTCCCAGGAAAATTTTTCTCAAATTTATGATTAGAAATATTGCTGTTCTATATGTTTATAAAATTTCATTCTATTCAATAGAAAGAATATAATAGAAGCATGACTGAAATGCCTTTTATTTGAAGAGTATACTCAGTTACTTTGATGGAATTAAAATACCCAAAATCTATGTTGATACCAAGTAATTGAATCATTCATAGAACTTATCACATGGGTCAATAGTCATAGTGTCTTTGACATAGAATCGTAAAGCTTTGGAGTTGACTATTGCAGTTTCATTATCTCCCTAATGATAATTCATCAATGGCATTCATCATTACTGATAATCTTGTCCAACTATAGTAAATATTATTTATTGGTTCATAACATTACCTGATAAACAGATTGAATTTGCTAAAAAAAAAAAAACAAACCTACTAGAAAAGCTTTTCCCAGATATGCTAATAAATTTTGCTATATTGAGAAAGCTATGTTATTGGAGATATTAGTGCATAATTAAGGATTTCCTTAAATAAGATTGACCTACAAGATTATTCATACTGTCACAAGAAATGATGTCATCTCACAGAATAATTCCTTTACAGCAGCTTTGAGATGTAGTTAACATTCCATATAATTCACTGATTTATAATGTACAATTCACACTGTTTTGCAGTACATTCATAGACTTGAATAACCATCCCACTCTCTAACTTTGGATATTTTCATCATCCCATAAAGAAACTGTCTGTCTTATAATAGTGACCCATATTTCTCCTCATACCAGCTTTTGGTAACCATTAATTTATTCTGTCTCTATAGATTTTCCTATTCTGGACATTTCAGTTAATAGACTTGTACAATTTATATGATTTTTTTTTGATTGGCCTCTTTCCAGTTGACAATATGTTTTCAAGGTCTATCATATTGTAATATGCATCAGTGATTCATTCTATTTTTGACTGAATAATAATATCCTATTCTAAGTATATAACATTTATCTTTCATTCATCAACTGATAGATATTTGGTTTATTTCCAGCAAAGTGAATAAGGTGGATTTGAACTTTGTAGTAAAGGTTTCTGTGTAGGTATATACTTCATTTTCTTTGGGTATATATCTGAAAGTAGAAGTGCTTGGTCACCTGGTTACTCTCTAACTCTAGAAACTGCTAGATTGTCTACCCAACAAACTGTAACATTTTCTCCACCGACAAGCAATGGGTTAAGGTTTCACTTTCTTCATATTGTCAGTAACATTCGCTACTATGCATTCTGGTGGGTGCAAAGTGATGTCTCTCATTGTTGTTTTCATTTGTATTTCACTGGTGGCTAATAATGTTAAGTGTTATTTCAAGTTATTGGTCCTTTATACATCTTTTCTAAGAAGAACTTACTAAAAACCCTTGCCTGTTTTTTAAATTAGATTTTTCTCTTTCATTTTTGAGTAGAAAGTATTCTTTATATATTGAATACTTGTTATCAGATAAATACCACTAATTGAATATAGATTAAAAGGAATGTGTCTACTTTAACATATCAAGTATATGTTTGACTAAGCAATTTGTGTTATTTTCTGCATTATGGATTAACTGAAAATAGAGGCAAGAATCATTCTTTTGGCAAACATACCTGAAATTTTGCCCTTGAGGTTCATCAGAGATTAGGGAACTCAAAAAATGATTTAGTAACAAGAGAATAAACTTGGGAGCTGAACTAAATGTTATGTGGGAAGAATGTTGAAACTCTAGGACATACTTTGTGTGAACATTTTTAAACCACTAATTGAAAACAAAACTGTTTGAATACTCAAACATTTTCATTAAAAAGAGAATAATGTAAAAACTTTGTTATATAACAAATGGTAATTTTGACTAAAAATAGCAGATATTAATAGGCCCTTATATATTCTATTAGTTTATATAATATGAAAAACAGTTTAAGACTTTTTAGGATACTACTAGTACAAGCTGTATAGGAAACTATAGGATACTACTAATACAGAAATATAAAGAATGTGGTACAAACCTGTAATGGCCTAATTTAACACTGCATTAAAAAAAGTGACCGGTAGATTTTTATATGTTTAAAGAAAATTTAAAATACAAGTTCTGAAGTAAATGAGTTAAACAAATGAGTTTTATAAGCAAAAGGAAATGAGTAAGAGAAAAGGTAAGGTCATTTAGTGATAAACCTATTTTCGGTCCTGGTAATAATATGTTTATGCAGTTCTAGATTCAGATTTATTCTAATGCCTTCATTCTTTCCTTAGTCCTACTTGTTGTCTTGTCTGTGGAAATAGGTACAGAGATGAAAGCCACACATTAATGATGAATTAACAATTTCCAGGCTTTTACATTTAAAAAAAGTTATCCTATATTGGAATCTCTATAGCAATTTAGCTAATACCCTTTCTTCTACCTTATCTTGTAATCCAAAGGCCCATTAGCACATTCATATTTTCCTTCTCCTATATGTTGGCATATTTGTTCTTATTGATCCATAAGACATAAAGTAATTTTTGGAGACTTTACACTCTTTTGCTCCCATTATTCAAAAACAGTTTACTTTGTAAGCATTGGATCACTTTCCCCCTGCTCACTTCACTTACATTTGAATGTTTAATACTCTTGGGAGTGGTGTTTTTGATTGTTATTTAAACTGGCATTTTGATTTATTTTGCAGTCTTGTTAGAAAGATGAACATAAATTTACTTTGTGGACAAAAATTTCTGTAGACTTGTAGACTGTTGAGCATGGATTGTGATGATTTTAGCAAGGAAAGGTCAAATTATCAACGGGTTGATAGTCATTAAACTTAACCCATCTTGGCATTTCTCATTTAATCAAAATTTAATTTTATTTTCTTTTCCATTTACTTTCATGAAAAAAAAAAAGGCTAATCCCTTTCAGGGAGTAGTAAATTTGGTGATAATCAATGAGAAATAGAGTTGATAAGAAAAATATATCAAAGGTAGAATTTATTGAACCTGATCACCAATTAGAAATGACTATACTAAAAGAAGGAAATCTCACATTAAAGTAAATCTCAAATTAAAGGAAATCTTGCCATTAAAATAATGAAATATTGCATAGAATATCTCTAGTATTGTCGTTATGTTACTATTACTTATTTATCCTCTTTTTTACTGTGATCTATGTCAAAAAACCCAAACCAAGATTATTATTATTAAATGAATATGATTTTAAAGTTGGTTTCATTATAGTAGCAACTAATATTGGGGAAACTACATACCCTAAAATTAAATCGCAATTAAAATCCCTGCTTTTGATAGTATTCATGCTACAAATGGAACTTAGGGAGGAAATGTGACAAAAAGAAAGGACCACTAACTTTGTCATATGGAAATGGATAACTGACAAATTGGTAAAACCAACTAACACTGAATTCATTACATGGTTCATTTAAATCTTAATAATTTTATATGGGAATTTGAGATAATGTTAATTTTATTTAACAGCTATTCATTGAATGCCTACTGTGTGATAAAACCATTCAAGGTGGTGAATTTACAAGGAAACCTATGGCAAAATCCCTAGAGATACCAGGGAACTTTTATTGTATTTAAGAAGACAGATAATATAAAATAAAGTATTTAATATCCAGAAGGCAATAGTGCAATGGAGAAAAATAAAACAGCGAAGGATGAGGAGTGCAGAGATATACTATACAGTGGACCCTATTTAAACAGCAATTACGTAGTAACATAATTACAACATTGGATATTGAAAGTTTTATTTTTATTCACATAACCAAAGAACGGGAGCTTCAAACAAAGCCCACCTGGTATGTGATATAAATATGTACTTTTAAGTATTTTGGATGGATGAAAAAATTCCATTATTGTGTTCCACAAATACATATTAAAAGTAAGGGAGAAGCTGAGTCACTTTTATATTTTAGTAGAATCAATTTTAAAAAGTTGTAATTTTGTAAATATATTCCTCAGGGGTGTTTACTTCATAAGAAGATCTTCATTAAATTACTGGGCGTGTGTGTTATTTTCATCAGTGGGATTGAGAAACAGCAGGTCTGGGTATTGCTCAATGTCCTTTGTGAAAAAAATATTATTCACTATTAACTTTTGTCCATTATTTTCAATGTAGTCAATGGCTAATAATAGTGGCATAAGTGGCATCATGACTTTTCCCCAAACTTGCCCAATTTTGTCATGCCTTTAGCTAAATCCCTGGAGTTTATAAAAAAATGTAAAGAATGGTCTTATTCAACTTTCTGACATAAGCATTTTACTTAAGTTTTCAAAAATTCAACTGTTCCAAATGATTATTCATCAGAGTTTGCTTTTTTGTTTTTTTTAAATAGGCAACCACAGTAGAAGCCCATAAAGTCAAAAAACAGTGCAATTAGTTTGTGTGGTATAAACAGTCATTTTATTATTTTATAAAATTGCCAAATTATAATTGCAAGTTAAAGAACATTTGAATATCTTTTAATATATTTTCTTAAAAATAAAATGAAAAAGTCAAACAAGATTGGCAAATGCTGGGTTAACTTGTATTTTTAAAGGTTTGGTTTTTTTGTCTTTATATATATATATATATATATATTAGACTTAATATATATATTAGACTTAAAAGTTATATTATAGCACATATGACCTTCCCATTTAGAGTTCCCCTAATTACATTTATATAATCATAATGCAGTATTGAAATGAAGAGTTAATATTGGTACTGATTAAATTATTGACTATGTTTGAATTCCACTAATTCTTCCATTAATGTTCTTCTGTTCCAGGCTTCTCTCCAAGATGTTAACATTGCATTTAATTGTTTCCTCTAAGCCTCTTCCAGTAGGTGGCAGTTTTGGTAGGTGAGGATGAAATCAGTAAAAACTCATTCTTAATGCATATATAAAAAAGAAATAAAGAGGTCTATTTATGTGTCTATATTGTCTTTTAACATGTATACTTATAAGTTTTGCCTCTTTCTACTGGAAGTACCTGCAAACAATGGCACCTCAATAGTAATGAGTACAGAGAATGTTCAGAACTTGGTTACTAGGCAACATTCTTTAACAGAGGGGATCATGGATCCTTGGAATTTTGGTTGATTTCAGGGAAGGACAGGGAAAATACAAGAGGAACCTAGAAAATCTGTGGTGCCAGAAAGTAAAGAATTGTTCAGAAGAACATGAGGGTTTTTCAAAATAACACAAGAACCAACCTCAAGGAGCTCTTAATAAGAGAAAATCTAACAGTTTGAAAAACAAAATAAATAATTGTGACATTAAATTTTAACCCATGAAATCAAATACCTATCAGTGAGTCCATGGTGATGAATAAACAATGTACTAAATGGAGAAGGAATAACCCTTATTCAATGAAAAATTCCAATCAATCAGTAGAAGGAAAGAAAAAAATACTAAGTCACCATCAGGCAAATACCATATAGTAATTGTTTTGACAAAAACCTCCATTTGAGGGTAATTTGAAGGAAAAGTATTATAATTTGAGAGTGGAGAAACCTAACAGACACCATTCTAACCTAGGTCTCAAAGTATATAACTCCAAAGAGATGTTGGCAGCATATAAAACTCTTCACTAAAAAGCAGATATCAATGTCTTTGGTGTTCCTGCCAACATTTTATGATCATGAAAAACATCAAACATACCCATCTTGAGAACATTCTAGAAAATATCTGACCAGAACTCTTCAAAATATCAAGGTTGTAAGGGGAATTAGATATTTCCTTTTAAGCATTTCATATAACTTTATTTGAGAGCACTTGTATTTTAAGTAGTATTTGTACTAGAGGAATTCTCCCAGTAAAAATCTGTAGAAAAAACATGTTTGGAGGAAGGAAAAGCATGTCAAATATCAAACAAATCATTATTATTATTATTATTTTTTGCTATCTTGTACCATTTACCTAAATTCCAAACAGAACTCTGAGGGAATTGCCTCAACCCTGTCGAAGTTTCCATTTTTCTCCGACCATTTGGTCAGTGATGTTAGGTTAAAGTCAGTCCTGACCACTCCTCTGTCATACTGCAGCATCCAGATGGTCCCAGTGTTTCACTATTGGATTCTGAGAGCAGAGGAATCTCTCAGGTCTTTCACTGTCCCCATGAAAAGGAAGGAGACAATGCAGGGAGGCAAGGAGAGGGTAGAGATAAGAAGGGGGCGAGCTTTTCTCCCTTTGTCATTGAGCTGGTTCACAGACAGCTTGGAGAAAAAGCTGCCATGAGAGAAGAGAGAAAGTTTCCTAAAAGTAATAGATGCTTCTTGCCACCCTGACTGAAAGAAGGAAAAAAATGTGGGGGCAGAGGAGAGCCTGCCCAAGAGAGCTATCTTTAGCTCTTTGGAAATTTCACACTCCAAAACTGGGACAGAGGATTATATTTTATAATCTGGCAAATCTAATTCAGTCACACAGCTCCTGTAGGTGGAAGAAATAGCGTGCCCATGGGAGGAGAAAGCACTGGATTTCCCATTAGAGTGAAATACTTTTTTTTTTTTTGTTTAAGTTTTAATATGTATGATTGCTCTGTTTCAATGACCGATCACTTAAAGTATTAAATCTTGCACTTTATTAGCTAAAAATTTCCTATAAAGAGTCCTTAATTCCATTACTGGGTTGATCTATATATGTTCTAGTGATTTCAGTCAGATTTGAAAGTACTAACCAGCTTTGTTTAAGCCAATCTTGCATCTCCTTCCTCTTTTTGATACCTCACACCATGAGCAACCTCGTGACTCTCCAACTAAAGCAGGATGGGAAAATGTCCTTGATCTGAACTTGTGACTGGCTGTGTGAAGGGTCCATGTTTCCTTTGTGGTCTTACATCCTACCCAAGAAGACAGTGCAGCTGTCCACTGATCAGTTGATGACCACAGCTGCTATCATCCTCTGACTGGCTTCCTGAGAGACCTTAAGCCCAATATCTAATGCTTGTCCTGAGGGCATTTATCTACTCCACAGAGCTTTCTGGAGAATTTGTCTTTCTTATGCTTCAGTCTTTTCTTCTTTCAGCTAATTACAGGCTGGGAAGGAATGTTAAACTTCCTGTCATTTAGAATCCAGACTAATGGCAAGACCCTTTTGATGTCTTTGATGTCTTCTTCAGGTGTTCTTCCCTTCCTTTCTGCTGAGAGGTGAATTAACTTGACTATATGTAAACACTGCACAATGCTCCTCACTAACTCTTCTTCAGCATCTCTCCTACTTTTTACTACTTTATTCAGAACTGCATGGGTTCTCAAGACCATTGTATTAGGTTCCCTACTGCGGCCACAAAATTGAGACTGGGTGTTTTCAACAAGAGAAATTGATTTACTCTCAGGTATAGAAGCTGGGAGTCTAAAAACAAGTTGTTGGCAGTCAGGCATAGCTTCTCCTAAGGTTATTCTTCTGACCAAAAAAGAAGCCACCTTCTCACCTTGTCCTCACATGATCTCCTCTCTATGCATACTTAGTCCTGGTATCTCTATGTTCAGATTTCTTCTCAGAAGACAGGAACCAGATTGGATGAGGGCCCACCCTTACGGCTTCATTTTAACTTAGTCACTTCCTCAGAAACTTTGCAGCTTGAAGTAGAGCCATATTCTTAGTTACTGAGATTGGGATTTCTATATATGAACTGGGAAGGGAAGGGGCAAGATGTACACTTAATAGCCGAATTTGTGGGAATGAGCTGTTTTTTAAGCTGTTACTGTTTTCAAAATGTCACCAAGTTTTGCTGATAATGTAGTAACCTGCTTCTTTGATGAAGAAATCAAGATAGGTGGCATTATCTGTATAACCCTGGGAGTCTTGTTTTCTGTTTCACCCATAAAAAGAAAACAGGATTTCAAGATTGGAGGTCTAAATGGAAGAGATGACAAGGAAGGAAATGATAGAAATCTAAAAGTTTCTCTTATTTTTCTTTTATGTAAACTAATATGTGCTAAAAATCCCCACTGAAGTACATTTTTATCAAGTGTACCCAGAATCTCCTTGATTACCTGAGAAATGTTTTCCTAAGCATACCTATTAAAAGATCAACTGGAACAGTATTCTGTTAAACATTTTGAGAAATCTGGATCCTGATCAAGTCTGGCAGTCTTCTGCTTGAAAGGCCTTGAATAGCTCATCATTCATCATCAAATTAGATGCAGATATGTCTGTTGTATTTATTTGAGGCCCTTTATGCTCTAGTCCTAATTTATTTTTATATCCTACCTCCCATGATTCCCTTATATATGCCATGTTCTTCAAATATCACAATCCTAAATATACTTTGTGGTTTCCGCCTTCTGCATCCTTTTTTAATGGTGTTCCCTCTGCCTTGAATTCATTTCTTTTGCCTTCCTGGATGATTTTGTTAAATTCAAAAATTCTATCTTCTCCTGAGTATTTTTAAACTACCCAGTTTAATGTGATTTCTTCCTTCTATGAACTGGAATAGGGTTTTATTATATCCTGCTAAAGCATTCATTTTGGTCCTTTATTTTCCTTTGCTCAGTAGGCAACCATTTCATTTAAGATAGAGAATATATTTTCACTCATTGACTTATCTTCTGTTTTTCACAGCAAGGATTCTCAATAAACATTAGTTATATAAATTAAGTGATACACTAAAGATAATTATTTGATGTCTCCGGTTCACAATAGTTTATGAACCATATTCCTTCATCTTCTCTCCCCTTAGAGACACTACTGACATGATGGAAAAAAATGAAATTCAGAAACTTGAATCAGTTAAAAGAAAAAAAGGAAGATGAGAGATTTCAATAAAATGCTGAAACAGAAAGTGTAAAAGGAATGACTTCAGGTGAAATCCCCACCCCAGAATATTTTAACAGGACAAAACATTACTCCTTAGTGAAGTTCTGGGTCACAGGATTCCTAGAAAAAGAAGATAGATTTTAATTGAATTTAATTGATAGATTTTAATTGAATTTTTAAAATAAATTTTAAAAAAAGCATATATGACAAAGGTGGTATCTCTTTGCTCTGCAAAGTGGAATGAAAGGCAATCAGAATCTCTAGCAATTTTTAATTGAAGATAAATCAAATTAAATTAAGTAAAGATTTTTTTGAAAAATATTCTCATCTTGAATAGCTCAGGGAATACAGACTGTAACATATGAATTATGCTACAAAACTCATAATATTATCATGCATAAGTTATTTCCCTTTTTTTTCATTGTTTTTGAAGTATAATTGGAATAGAGCATTGTGCAAATTTAATGGGTACAACTTTAATGGTCATTTTCTACCATTAATCTTAACATGTTGATTTTTTTATATGGGCAGTAAGATAAAGATATTTGCAATCTAACTTTAAATATAACTGAAACACATTACATTTGGGAAAAATTAGGGAGAGAATATGGAAGGAAAGAGGGCAGTTAATATCCTCAACTTAAAAAGTGGAAAATCAGAAGAGCTAGTGGAACAGAGTTTCGTATGTTCTTTAAAGTTAAAAAGTAACTGGTGGTCCAAATTCTGGTATGTGGTAGGTATTCCTTGGCCACTAGTCTCATGTAAATATTTTATTTTTTCTTTTGTATAGTTGTCTTAGAATTTGCTTTTCAGAGGGCGGTGTATCACCAACTCAGCACAAAACTCAGCAGTTCACATTGTCTCACATCTGACCTGATTCCCATATTTACTTTCCCAAACTTGCTCTGTTGACACTGACCTTGCAGAGCAACACTAGTGGAGAGATTCCAAGGGAGTACTTAAAAGTAAAGGGGTGATTATCTGAACAACCATTAGGTGAGTCTACTGTGAGGTCATTCATCATATTTCAAGGATGCAAGTCAATAGAGATTGCCTCATAGGGTAATAATTTTGATAACATTATTATTAAAAGAGCTCTCAAACCTCTGAATGCAGCTCAAGATTTGAAAGCAAAATTTTTTGGTCAAAACATAAACTACAGATACATTAGAATGCTAACATTGACACTGAATTGAGTTAGAATATTGTTACACCTTGACCATTCGTTTATTTATTCCATAGGTAATGATCACATGCTGCCCCATATGTAAAGTACCTACCATATTAAGAATTTGGGAAATTGCAAATATGGTTCATTATGATCAAAAAGATCAATATGCCAAACAGTGTAGGACTCAGTATAAACATTGTTTATAAAAAGCTTTCCCACATACTAAATTTCCTCTAGTACTCCAGTGAGTTTTATTGATAAAGTTTCTTTTAGCTATTATAAGATTTAGTTTGAGATTATTGAGAATAAATCAAATGACAATACAGAGAATCCATGAAAAAAATTTCTGATCACATCTTGAAAGGGAAAAAGTAAACAAACAAATCCACCACCACCCCAAATAACCATTAGTCACATGTTAAAATGTAAATAATAGTAAGGGCTTCTGAAATTCCTCAACGCTAATATTTAGAGTATAACTTTACTGGAAAATTCACAGTGCTTTTTAAACTAAAGAAACATTGCCCTGCTAGCTATATCAGGGCAATGTCAATATACAAGGTCACAAAGCTCTTAGAAACTAATGCCTGGTGCTCAGTAAGCAAGCAGGTTGTGTTCTGAGTGGGGGCAGGTGGGTTGTGTGAAAGTACATTTTAGGAATAAATTTTTAAGTCTGAAGTAGAACAGTTTAAAAATCAGTGCCATATGAATTTTTCAATAATGGAGCTAAAGTACTGAGAATGCTGCTTCATTACAACAGATGGGATTGTATTTTCATTTGACAGTCTAAAAAGATAAAAAGTCATTACAGAAATTTAGGGTTTCTTTTGGTGATAACTAGGTAGCTTTAATTAAACAAGACTTGAAAACCCCACACTTCGGAGTTTTGGCCCCTAAGCCATCTTTAAGAGCAGTGAACTTCAGCCACCTTTAGGGAATAGCCTTTAAAATTCTTTTGTTTCTTCTAGTAGTAGATCCCTTTCAAAATACTTTGTATCATGCATGTTAACTATTAATAATGCTTAAAAACTAATAAAGCTTTTCCTCCTCTCCACTAAATAGTGGGGATTTTGTTGTTTTTTGTTTGTTTGTTTGTTTGTTTAATGCTAGTGGCATATAGTTCCCCAGTTTCACCTAGTGGTTGAAAATTATCCTTTTTATTGTTTTAATCAATTATTGTTAATTTTGGTAAATCCTAAATAGAATATTGTGTATTTAACTACTAAATTTGAAGAGAACTAAATGTACTAGCAAAACTAAATCCAGTCTTCTAACACAGATGTTTAAAATATGAATACAAGGTTGTGAGAGATGGATTTCTATTAAGGATTACATTTTACAACTTTAAGGGCCATAATTCAGTAACCATGGTCGTTTTTGATTTACCTTTAGTCTGATGACATTATTGTAGGCTCAATGAACACATGAAAGTAAATACTTTCTATAGCTTATTTGTGTTTTTCAAGACCTGCATTGTTAATAATAGGAAGGCTTCAGTAGTTTAAGATTTTATGCAATTTTCTTAAAAATGTTAACAGTATTGCAGACCAGGGTAGCTGAAGGCATTCCTAAAAATAGGAACAAGTTTTGTAGTATAATAAGACCTCAATCAAATTTCTGTGTCTAAAACAGGAAATTTCAGTTAAATCCTTTTTAAAGGAAAATGTGAAGGGAAAATGTGATCTTAGGTAATATTTAAAGGCAAAACTCTATTAAATTCTTTTCCTACATTTAGAATTTGGATTATTTTATTTCCTGAAAGAGTAAAGGCAAGTATTTATAGCTACTCTTGCTTGTGCTTCTTGGTTGATTGTATTGAAGCTCAAGGAACTGATAAGTAAATTAATTGCTCTCTGGTAATAAAGACCCCTTTGACCTAAGCTGTTATTACAGATTGATGCAGAAGTGCTACTTGTGTTTCAAAGAAAAATGAAATCAATGGTCAGAATTGATCTATACAAAATATGAAAGTGGAACAGATGATATTTTTTAACTTAAGTTATTTTTAACTATTTTAATTTGATAGCAATAAATAAAAAAATAAAACAAACACATCTGTTTTTTTTTTCTTTAACACCTAATATATTGAGAAGGACTTTCCTTCTGTTGTCCGAAGTTTAGTGACTATATTTTAAGCTGAGGACAGATAAGACTCAAGTACACAATTTTCTAGTCCTCCCACCCTTTTGGGTGGAAAAAAGATCAGCAAGGAAATAGAGGAGCTTGGTGCTTTGGCATCCATCCAGCCAAGTGAGGTGAGGTGTAAAAAATTACCTATTATTCATAAACAATAGCAGTGTTTACAGGGAATGGGGTCTGTATCTCCTTTGCCAGTTTGACTCCTGCTTATGAACAAGAGGGATGGATTAGAGAGAGATGTCCGGGCAGAGAGAGCTGCAGAGCAGCCCGTGTGCACATGTATATGTTAACTGTAGCTTAAAATGATTTGAACTCTGTTATGAGTGTGTTCTCTAAGGGTACTGGCCATGAGGTGAGAAGACCTAAGAACTGGAGGCGTCTTGCTTACAGAAACCCATGCCCTAATTTAATTCCTGCAAAGCTGTTGAGAGCTGAATGTAGGGTACAGGAGAGGACAGAAAAGAAAGACTGACACACCATTGAGGCTGGGGCTGAATGAAAGTATGCATCATTCAGCACATTTTAATGACTCCCACAAGTCCTTATAAAGGTTTCAGACAAAGGGAAAAAGTGACTCAGGCAGGTACAATTCAGGATGCATTTCAAAGGAAGGCAAATGGTGAGGGGGTAATAAAATTGGTTAACATATTGGTTTCTGTGAGATAATTGGGTTCAGCTCACAAAATGGGTTATCATCTAAGGGAAACATATTGGTTCCTGTGAGGTAATGGGGAACACTCACAAATAGATTATCTTCTAAGGGAATGAGGCTTTAGGTAAACTTCCAGTGGGCTGGCAATGCCTATAACTCCTTCAGTGACATCCATGCCAATTCTGTCTCCAGTTTTCCAGTACAGGTAATAGGAGATAAGATTTGCCTTATCTCTCAGCTTGAATGCCAGACTGGTCTGTGATGGCATGAGGTACAGAGCATTTGTTTTTGTTTTGATACTAGGTCTTGCTATTTTTGCCTGTGGAACCGCAGGTTCACTTTGCCCACAGATTCAAGCAGTCCCCAGCCTCTGCTTCCTAGGTAGCTGGGATTATAGGCGTGCACCACCACACCCAATTATATTTTTTTGGAATCAGGTCTCACTACCTGCCCCTGGTGGGACTTGAACCATGATCACTGGCCCCAGCTGTGGCTTCCTAGGCTGCCACTTATAGGCATGTGCTAACATGCTTGGCCCATTTTCACATATCTTTATAAGATAACCAGCATTTGGACTCCTTCATAGAGGATGCCAGTTACAACCTAAAATTAATCCAAGGAGCAGAAGCATCCCAGAAAAAATAAGTCTGAACAGGAAAAGTCTGGGATATCAAAGTGTATGGGACTGGTTTTTTAATAACTGAATGAAACGTGTTTTGAAAAAAAAAATTGGAACCTGCCTGAGACATTAAATGCAGGCATGGGAGATTTGGCAGAGTGTTGCTGAAGATACATGGACTTGAAGACCTTAGGATGAAACTTGAAATTAACTTACCTAGATAATTACCCCCTTTCTCCTAAGCACTTCACTGTTGCCTTTACATACACTTTCTTTTTCTTTTTTTCATATTACTTTTCTTACTAGGGTGTTTGTTTAGGACGCAAAATGTAGAGAGCAGCAGAGTCTTCTAGGCTACCCCATCAAGGTATCTCTGGGTCTCTAGTGCCTACGGTATTGGGTAGTATTAATTGCACAGCATGTTCCTGCTTTCAGAGAAAATGGTGATCACAGAGAGATTCTTTCAAGGATCAAGCATATGCTTGGTTTGCTGAACTCATTGTTTTCTTAATAAAATATTTCATTTTTCTATACTTGCAGTTTTTTCCTACTCATACGTTTACAGTCAACTGGAACTGGAAATTTAAAAAAATAAATTGAAAATAAGATGAACACAGACTTGTCTAGAAAGAATTCATTACTATTTAGTTTTTAGACAGTCAGATAAAACAATCTTGAAAGGATGTGCAACAGGCTAAAGAATACACTGTTTTACAGACTGACATGTCCAAGGTTAACAGTAAATAAATGCAGGAGCTGCTTTTCTGACTGTTCATTTGGTTAGCTCTAACACATCTTAAATCTTCATTAAGTTGTTTTTTGTAATTTTCACTAACTTTTCCATTCTGTGCCTTTTATTCTTTTCCATGGTGGTTCAATTTCTTTCTGTTCTATTAATGAATATAGAGCTCAGTGAATTATGTACTAATTCTATTAGTAAACTCATTTTAGGGAAAGTAATTTGTTAAATCTTTAAAAAATGATTCTGGTGATAGAGAAATGGAATAGTATAATTAGAAAAGGAGAATATTTAGTAATTGAGCATGAAGAATGGTGTCAGATTATTTTTTGTTCATTTAACAAAGCATTTATTAAGTACTTAACTCTGTGTAAGGATGATATCAGATCTCAGAGATGTCATGGTAGACAGGACGTGATTTTCTTTCTCATGGAGGCTGTTACACAAGGAAGCAGACATGAGGAAATAAAACAATGTCCTGTTATGGTATTATAAAAGAAGTACACTATTACAAAGTTGGCATGTATTGGCTAAGTTGCAGGTCAAAGATTGAGTGGGGCATATGAGCTAAAAGAAATAACTTGGGGGAGAATCTCATTCAGGAGAAATTATAGAATACTTCCTGGCTGACTCACCAGAGGAAGCAGACAAATAATAGCTGAAATTTGAAACTCTGGCATAGCATACATCATAGTGATAAAAGGGCACCATTTTATGGTAGGGTTGTGAATGTTTTAAGAGTAAGAATAATTAGTAATGGAGAAAATGGGATATATGAAAAGTTCAAGAGTCAAGTAAATGATAGAATTAGATAATTCCCTTTTTAAAAATTGGAAAATATATATTTATATAATTGTTTTCCTCTAATTCAAATATAATACTGATTAAGTTTTTCTGGATACATAAAGTTAAGAAGAAGAAAATCAGGAAGAATGGTAACTTGAAAACAAAACATTGTACAAATCTATAGATTTGCAGACCATAAAATGCTCTATATTGTTATATTTTATTAAGGTATTATTGCAATAGTGCATTATGTTTTACAGTTTATGCAGCAAAATGATTGTGTATATGAATTTTTTGAGAAATGATTGACACACTAAGTCTAATTAATACTGCTCATCACCACCTTATGTTTATCATTTTTGTGACAAGAGCTTTTCAGATTTACTTTTTATCTACTTTCAAATGTTTAGTTATTGTGTCACAATGGCATACACACTATATTCAAAACTTGCTTATTTTATAACTGGAACTTGTACCATTTGACCACCTTCACCCTTTTCACCCACCCTGTAGCCTTACCTCTCACAACTGCTGTTCTCTATACTTGTGAGTTATTTTGTTTGGGTTCCACAGATTAATGAGATCTTTAAACATTAGTCCTTCTCTGTGCGACTTGTTTACTTAAATGACCTCAAAGTTTATCCATCTTATTGGCTCTGGTGGGATTTCCTTCTTTTATGGCCGAGTAAACTCCTATTGTGTGTATGACTTTTTCTTTTAAGGTTTATTTATGTCTGTGGACACATATGTTGTTTCTGTGTCTTGAAATAGATAGATATAATAAATAATACTGCAGTAAACATGGGGAGGTACAGATACATTTCTAAGTTAGATAAGTTTTAATTTCCTTGGGATAAATTCCCAGAAATGGAATCACTGAATTATATGGTAGTTGTATTTTAACTCTTTTGAGAAACCCCATACTGTTTTCCATAATGGTTTCAACCAATTTACATTTTTTACCAAAAAAGCCCAAGAGTTGACCTTTATCCACATCTTCAGCAAAACTTATTTCTTGTCTTTTTGATAGCAGCTATTCTGACATTTTTGAGATCATATCTCACTAAGATTTTGATTGGTATTTTCCTGATGATTACCGATATTGAGCACCTTCACATCTGGTTATTGGCCATTTGGATGTTTCTGAGATAATGTCAGTCCCTCTGCCTATTTTTTTAATTTCTCTTTTTGTATCTTTTATGGAGTTGTGTGCGTTCTCTATATATCATGCACAGTAAACCTTTCTGAGACATATAATTTGCAAATATTTTCTTCTAGTTAGATTGCTTTGTCTTTATGTTGGTGATATCCTTTGCTGTACAGGCTCTCTACCTTGATGTAGTCCAACTTGTTTAGTTTGGCTTTTGTTGCCTTTGATCTTCATGTAGGTTCAAAGTAATCTCACCAAGACTGTTATCAAGATGCTTAAAGATAGTTAACAAATGTTAGTGAAGTGGGAAAGCCAGGGGTAAAAAAAATAAATAAATAAAATAAAATAAAACAACAACAACAAAAAAAAAACCACACACACACTTACCACATATCACTTACCACATATCGGAAGAGAACAACAGGCCAAACAACCAACAACTAAACATCAACTTAACCAAACAACAATTTGCAGAAAAATGGGAGGAGTGACTGAAGGGGGGATACAGAGGGGGGGGGGGATATGGAGGGAGGAGGAAGGGAGATACAGAGGGGGGATATGGAGGGAGGAGGAGGGATCAATTAATTCACAATTGTGACAAATCAATAAAATGAATAAAACTGGGGAAAAAAAGGTGCTTACCACTTATACTTTATACTGGTAGTGTAATGAAATCATGAAGTTGTGTTCAAGTCTTTAAGTCACTTTGAGTTGGTTTTTATGAATGATGTAATATGATACCCACTTTCATTCTTTTATATAGGACTGTCCAGATTTTACAATACAACTGACTAAAGAGACTGATTTTCCCCTGTTGTGTGTACTTTACAGCCTTTATTTCTGGGCCATTTTGTTTGCTTGAACTTTGTATCTGTTTTAATTCCAGTAGTGTTTTCACTAATATAGCTTATCATTTTTTTTTTAAGGCTCTTAAATTTCTAGTAGCCTGAAGAAAAGAAACTTCACACTGACTACAGGAGTAACTCAAAACTGATGTGTCTGACAAAATGTAGTATTTTAGCCAGACTGTCTGGGTTAAATTTTCAGTCTACCCAGACTGGTAAAATAGTTGAAATCATTAATCCTCAGTTTATTTGCACAATGGATAAACTAAAAGCATTTATCACATACATTGCCAGGAGTATTAGATTCTGTCATTAAAAATTTTAGAATATTTACTGTCATTAAAGAAACATGTTTTGAACATTTACTGTGTCCTAGAAAATGTTTAGTTGCTAAATATTCCACAGAGAACAAAAGAGACAACAGGGTTCACAATTTTTAATGCTTACAACTTGAAATGATTGGCAATAGTTGAGACTGAAATAGACATACAAATGAAAGTAAGGTATAGCAATATTACAAATATATCAATTTCACCCAAACTTATTAATCTAAAGCCATCCAAGTAATCTACTTCAAGGATTCGTTTTGATATATGCAAGTATATTTTAAAGTTCATATGGAAAAATGAACTTTGGTAGCATGAAAGATTTTGAAGGAAAACAGGAATGAGCAGAGAGTACTCTTAATTTTAAAAACCATTTTATAGCTACAATGATTGAACTAGTGTGACTTTAGTGAAAAATGAACTTTGGTAGCATGGAAGATTTTGAAGGAAAACAGGAATGAGTGGAGAGTACTCTTAATTTTCAAAACCATTTTATAGCTACAATGATCAAACTAGTGTGACTTTAGTGAAGGGACTGAGACTGTTAAATTAATTTAACAGTCTAGAAAGTCAAAATACAAGCTCATATAATTAGGAATTTGGTGTTTGATGAAAAAGTCATTGTAGAACTATGAGCAAAAAGATGGATTTTCAATCCATCCAGTTGAGTAACTGGATAGCTGTTTGGGGAAAATTAAATTTTTTGCATTTGTCCTGGCAAGAGGGAACAAGGATTACTTCTTGTCTAAAGAAAATATGCACCAAATTATGGAAAGCACCAAGGTTCTCCTCTATTGAATGATACTTAAAATGTAGGCCTGCACGGTAGCAGTGATAAGCAAAAACATTTACACTGTCATTGCAAGTTCTTTTTCCCCCTCTTTTACAAATCACCTTATTTTTTTATTAGAAATATTTTAGAAACTCAGAAGTTATAAGAATGTGATCATAACCATCCATGTACCCAGAAATTTTAAAAAGAGACATTCCAAATATTTGTAGAACCCACAAATACTATCTCTGATTCCTCTTCTTCCTGAGGATTCATCTAACTGTAATGAAAATCTAGAACTAGTTCTTTAATTTAACATTTTATATCTGAGATTGTTCCATGGTACTTCATAAGCTTTAGCACTTGTTTTTCTCACTTTTGTCTATGGATATTTTTATTTATGTTTTTCTGTATATTTCCATGTTTTTGGTGGACACGGTTAAGATTTTTATATTTTGTCTCTTTCATTAGCACATCACTGCAGATCAACCTTCAGAACACATCAAGAATCTAGCCTTGTTGAAAGTGCCATTGTTTAGTTCATTAACTACAGTGACATCCTCAGTGACCACTGCCACTTTGTTCATCTGTTTTCAGTATAATGGCCCCAAAAACTTTGTAAAACCTGTTGGAATCATTTGTACCTATCTTTGAAATTCACCATCTGCCACATTTTCCCCAGAAAATGTGAAAGACTTGTTAGATTTTACAGAAGTCCCTCTCAAACCTCATTTTCCCTTCCTTTCCCAACTCCAGTTGAACTAGTTTGCTTGCCTTTCACAAGCTATACTGATGTTCCCTGTCTCAGGGAAGCTCTGGCTACCTCTCTACCTGGAATGGTCTTCTCCATTTACTGAAAGGATTACCCCTCTGAGTCTACAGTATTTTCACCTAAATGTAAATCTTAACCTCTCAAGTGAGGAATTCCTCAACCACCTCTAAAAATTATTTCCGTCTGCATATTTTTCTCCTCCCTACTTGTAACACATAGTATAATAGCTTTTAACACAGTATAATATGCTTATTTATTTTCAGCTTGGCTCTACTTGAATCTCCAAGGAAAAAACAAAAACAAAAACATTTTTGTACTTTTTTTTAATAACCATAACTTTGTTAATAACCATAACCATAACTAGAACCTTTCCTGGCACATTGAAGGTGCTCATTAATTGCTTCATGTCGGAACTGTGCAGGAACTTCACATACCCATTCTAATTAGAATTACTCATTTCAGACATTTCCCTAGCCACTAACATGAACTGGGAAAATTTTGTTACGATTATCTGAACTTAAGAGATTCTTAGAGTTAACTGTTACATATTTTTGAAGAAATAAAAATGAAAATATTTTTCCTGAGGTAAAAGGTACCAATGTATCAATGTTATACAAAATCATATGAGAACAAATGATTGAAGGAAATTCATTTGGACTGCCCTTGTCTGACCCCTCCTTTTTTTGGTTCCCTTCCCACAGTGTATTCCCTCTTCATTCCTTGGAATTAGATTAATTGTTCTGTTGAGTAACTTTTAGTATCCTGTGTGACAATTACTTGACTTCATGCTGTTTTTCCCGTGGCAAACAAACCCTGACAAATTACTGGCTCCCTGTCTTGTATTCCTAGCCTGGCAAGTGGATTCTAGCTTTGCCAATTATCATCTTGCCAAGTAGCATTGAGGTACATAACAAAGATAATTTCATTTGTGTTTGCCAGAGGGAACATTTTCTCCACTGGGAATGATCATTCTTAGAAGCAATAGTTAGGAGTGGCCATGGATGCAACCAAGAGTCAAAAGTGTTTCATTTTATTTCCCTATTTCCAAAAATTTATTGATCTTATGAAACGGTAAGATTTTAAGAATATCATTGTTTAATGGGTTGACTAGACCTTTTGAAATTGACTGTAGAATTTGCCATGAAGAAGATATAACACCAAGATAATAAAAGAAGCTAACATTTACTGAACTATTCCTGTGATGCCAATATCCACTTAGTAATTTATTTGTGTCATCTTGTTCTATTCAACCTAATGATGCTGGTACTGTTTTTCAGAGAATTAGGAAAGAATCTCTGAGAAGTAACTCAGCCAAGATTGAAAGCTTAAGATTTAGATCAGGCAATTGGACTCCAATACTCAAACTTTTGTACTCTTCAGCATATTTAAGAAGAATTGAAATACAAATGTAAAATATCTGGAAAAGTGTATTTTTTTGAAAAATATATTTATACTTTGAAAATGTTGATAAATGTATTATCTCCTTAACAATACTTTAGACACAGCTGAGCATTTAAAGCAGCTTTAAAAATCACAAATGTGTACTATGTGACTTGTCATTTGTTTTTATCTATTAAAAATTATTGCAGAAAATGAAAAAAATCAATTTTTATAGTTATAAATTTGTATTTCTTATACTTACAGAGTTCATAAGCCTTCTTCAGTAAAAGTAAACAGGATTTATTGTACACATTAAGGGAGAAATAGTTATTGTATAATTACAATAAATTTATATTGAGTTGAAAGTTTTGCACATAAGCAAGGCCTTAGAGCAGAATAGTCTAGAACAAAAGAAGTTGTACATAATGTGATGAACTTATATTCTTTTTAAAAAAATACTCCTAGGGTTCTCTTTTGTGAATCCTGTTTCCGTCATTAAGTAACATTTTCTAACTCGTGTAAAATTGGAAGAAAGTCATTGCTATGATCTATAGAAATTAAGAATGTATTTTTTATGAAATCACATTAAAAGCTTATCTGTACACATTTATAATTATAATTACAAACAGTAACCTATCAAGGTCAAGCAAGTATGAAATAAAGTGGATGATATTATTGAGATGATAAAGTGTCTATATATGTTTATATACATGTCATACATATAGCGTTTATGACAGGATATACATAAAAAGAGATTAGAAATCAGTTTCTAATCTTTCAGTATAAATGCTTTCATTAGCTGAACTGTGAAAAATTACCACTTTTTAAGACCCTCCCCCATCTCAAGCTTTGTACTGGTTTGTTTTCAAGATTTTTGTAGTATCTCTAAATATTTGCAAATAGTGCCTCATTTAGGGCACCTCACAGATACATCTCTGAACTGTGTTCTCCAGTTCAAACTGGAGAAACACCAGATTATGTATGACAACTTTTTTTAGAAACTTTCACTGAGTTATTCTCTTTGTGTGTGTATGTGTGTGTGCTTTTGTTGCAGAGAAGGCCAGCAGTCACCAGAACAATGGCAGAAAATGTATGGTAGATGCTCTGGGAATGAAGTGTACCACATTGTTTTGGAAGAGAGCACATTTTTTGCTGAATATGAAGGAAAAAGTTTTACGTATGCTTCTTTCCATGCACATAAAAAGTATGTGTCTGCTTCCTGAATAGAAGAAAATATAAACCAATTAACTCTCCTAAAACACTTTTCTAAACTACAGCCCATCTGGTACTTGTGAGTTATAAGTATCCCTGGATTTTTGACAAGTTCATAAACATTTGAACTCTGGCCTTCTGTGTGGTCTCCACTACTTAAGATTGTTAGGGATAAGTATAATTTAATAGAACTATTTAGTTTAATAACATTTTAAAACAACTGTATGCCAGTGAATATTTAATACACATCTAAACTTTAAAGTGTTGTTTAAAACTTTAATGAATTGATAATAGCAATTATAAAACTAGGCATATACTGTAACTTGGTTTGACCATAGACATAAGTTAAGAAATGATAGTATTTTACAATTCATTCACGGGGCATTATTTTTTCTTTCTATTTGAGAGAAATTATTAACTTACAGTAAAAGTAAATACTTGTCATGAGTATAGCATTATAATTATGATAAACATATCAATATAACATTTCGGGGATATTTATATATCTAGTATATTCCACTAGAATAATATACAAGGTATTCCACTTTAATTTTCAGTATGATTCTATTTATACATATGAATTTTCTCTTTTAAAATTTTTTAAAGTTGAATTATTTGTAACATTTATAAGACATATTACAATAAAATATTTCAGGTTAATTTGTGTTTGGGTATACCCTGAAAAAGTATATAAGGAATTCACAACATCTTTTATATTAAAGGTTGTTGTTAAATTGCACATTTATTCAAGTGTATTTTAAAAACTTTCATAAAAAATTCGGAGTCAACCAAATATGGTGGTAATAGAACAAAGAGAAATTTAGGAATCTTGTCTGTCCTCATGTTACTTTGGGAAGTTTCTTCCTCTACTACTTTTGGCAATGGCTTTCAAATTTTTTTTGATTAAAGTAAGAAATACTGTTTACATTTTTGACCAAATATGATATATTTTGTGCTAATGCTTATCACAGACAACCAAAATTTGTGGAAAATTCTTACCCTTACTAAATAATATGCATTCATATATTTCTATTCTTTTATATTCTACTCTGCATTAAAAATCTATAAACCAACTAGATTTTACTAAATACTAGGGACATAGTTTCTTTTCCTTATAAAAGTAAGTCTCTTGAATATTTAGGATTTTCTAAACTTTCAAGTACTTTGATTTGGGATTTTAATCTTCTGTGCTTTATCCGAGTTTATTAAATTTTTATATATGCAAACTTAAAAGAAACAACTAAGACCTTTGCCAAATTATAGTCAGTTAATTCTTTTCTTTTTTTCTAATGAAGGTTTGGCGTCTGCTTAATTGGTGTCAGAAGGGAAGATAATAAAAACATATTGCTGAATCCAGGTCCTCGATACATTATGAATGCTAGTGATATATGTTTTTATATTAATATTACCAAAGAAGAGAACTCAGCATTTAAAAACCAAGACCAACAGAAACAAAGCAACTCATCAAGGTCATTTTATCATGGACCTTCTAGATTACCTGTCCATAGCATAATTGCCAGCATGGGTATGTATGACTAAAGGAAAATGTCATGAGCTTCTTCTAAAAGATAATAAATATTTCAATTTTTATTAAAATTCTAAAATCAAATTGAAAACATATCTATTACAAAGTTATAGGTTCTAAGTTTGTAAGTTGGTAAGAATAAAATACTGGGGTTTGTAAGTTAGCAAGAAGTTTCAATAATTAAAACTGCAAATGATTATTTTATATTTCTGATTAGATTATAAGCACCTGATACTTTATATTTCTTGTTAACTTGGGGAAAAAAACAGATGATACCCTTTCCTCTAACTTCTCATAATTCTGTTCCTAGCTTTCACCATTCTCTCCTCTCATAGTTCATAATTCACTAAATTTTATTAAGATTATTAAGAGTCCCCAGAAGTCATTCCTTTCTCTGGATGTCCACCATCAATGCTGTCATAGTCTATACTTCCTTAATCGCACCTTCAACTACAAGGTCCACTAGAATTCTTATCTTTTCTCCCCTCTAGTCTTGCTGCTTTATGCTCTTTTGCCCTCATAAAGAAGAAATGAACTTTGGAATGAAAGGATAAACAATAATTTATTTTGCACTTATACTGATTGTATTACATTTTACTTTGATCAGGAAGTGATTGATATGTTATGTAGACAGCAAATTACCTTGATGGATTTTCATGTTTTATTATTTTAGGTACTGTGGCTATTGATTTGCAAGACACAAGCTGTAGATCAGCAAGTGGTCCCACCCTGTCTCTTCCTGCAGAAGGGAACAAGGAAGTACGAAGACCTAGCATTGCTCCTGTTTTAGAGGTTGCAGATGTGTCCTCAATTCAAACCTGTGATCTTCTAAGTGATCAATCAGAAGATGAAACTACACCAGATGAAGACATTTCCTCTAACTTAGAGTATGTGTAGAATACTCTAAGTTTTATATTTAATGGAATTAGTGTTTGCCATTGAGAAATAATATCTAACCTCTGGGCACCCTGCAATCACACATGCCTTTTCCAAAACACACTTCCTGTTAGCCAGTATTTCTCTTGACTCTAAGCATGCTAAGCAAACACTTTCCTAACATCTACATATTCTGTATTTTTTCTAAGTCATCCTTTATTCTTAAAAAATATAAACCAGCATTTCCACAACATAAATTACATTATTTGTTTTTATTAGATGTACTCTTACTTCTACCTTTTCTCCTTCCTCTATATTGAAGTTCAGTTATTCAACAACATAATACAACTTTCTCCATTACGTTTCCCCTGCTTTTCTCAATGTTTAGCAACCCTTTTCATTTATGGTATGTCAATCATATTTTGAATTAATGAAAAAATGAATTATTTATTATTTTTTCTAAGCTTACATAATTTGTAGTACCAGTATATCTGCTATTTATTTCATTGTACCCTTCAGTGGAGTTTGTTGACTTATCCACATATTATACTTTTTATTTCTTGAGTGATTGGTAGTCTTGACTATGAGTCTGAAAGAATTTATTTCCAATGACAGTTCTAACCTATACTGGTGTGAGCAAGTGACTGATTAAATGATCTTGTTCACAGTTTCTCTGTAGGGTGAGTATAATTTCTGCCTGATGGTGTTCCTGTGAAAATTAATTGAAATGGGGAAAAAATGCACTAAGAATAATGCTTTTGATAGAATAAGGATTAAGTGAATATTAATTACTAGTATGGGTATTAGCCTATACATAATAGTGGCAGTGATAAGACCATTAAAGCACTTCTCCCAAAGTCTTTCATATAATTGGTGTTCAATTAAAGTCAATTTGAATGTGAACTGAAATATAATTGAAAATTAGAAAGAACCTTCTTTTAATCCTCCACATTTAAAAAAATTGTTATAAGGAAGTTTGATGCATCCACAGAACACAGTCCCCTCTAAAGAAATATAAATATATTAATGGGAGCAAAGAGTTTTAAACACCAGTGTATTTTTAAAATGGTGGTGTATGATGTAATTGAAATTTTCACTTTACATGCTCTTCTGAAAGATTCAGAGGTTAAATATTTTCTCCAAAAGTAAAAAACTTGTTAATTTAATAACATGTACTTCTAAATTTCTGAAATTTACACCACTTATCTTCTCAGTTAATGATGTAGTTTCAGATAGGTTTGAAATTTAGAGTTACTTTTTTTTATTTAAAAAGAGCTTGCATACTGAAAAAAGAAAATTTCCTTATAATTAGAATTTCTTTATTTTTGAATTTTTATTTCTGTTGGTACTTTTTGCTAATTTCACTTTAAAAATTAGCACAGCCAAAATGTGCAAGTGATTATTTTATAAAATTGTCAGACATTAAATTTCTTTGATAGTATCTGAGCATTACTTCATTAAATCTTTGTTTTTGTGAAGGTTTAAATGAATAATTAACTCAGCCATTTATTTTCTTTCTTACACATCCATGACTTGAATATGTACAGTGAAAAATAATGTATTTTCCTATAAATAAGTTTTATAAAAATAGATGTTATTATTCTAAATCTCTCTAAATCTTTTAGACTAAAACTTAATAAACCCTTTTTGGGAAAGAAGCAGTTATTAAATATTCTAGATTTTATGAATGTGTGGTCTTTACTGTAACTATTTAGACTGGTTTTGAGATATTGATGCATCCATAAACAACATAAATGAATGAGCTACCTGTGTCCAAGCAAACTTTTCTTGTGGATATGGTAACTTGATATGATAAAATTTCATATGGCTTGATATAGTCTTTATTTTTCACAGCCATTTAAAGCTATAAAAGTCATCCCCATTTCACTGCATAAGGTTATGTCCAGATTAGATCCATGGATCCTTGATTCCCTATTCTGTTCTAAACTATTTTTTTTTCAAAATGTAATTGTAACACATTGTTAGAGCATCTAACTTTTTAAAAATATAGGTATGTGGCTATAAATTGTCTAACTTTGCATGCCTTTTTAAAGGCAATTTACAATTTTGTATTATTTCACAGATATGCTAAAGGCTACCCACCCTACTCCCCATATATAGGAAGCTCACCCACTTTTTGCCATCTCCTTCATGAAAAGATGCCATTTTGCTGCTTAAGATTAGACAAGGTAAGCACTTGTTGCTGTTATTTTTGTCAAAAACAGAACTTTGGTACTTGGCAGTTGCATATGTTTAAATAGATTTGTAATCTTTTTGCTAAAGTGTTTAAAAAGAACTATCTTTTCAAATGTAAAGGTTATACATAACTGGTGAATTTCACTTTTTTAAATATGCTAAAGATTACCCAAATGTTTCACACCACTCAAGTCTCAAATGAATCAGTCAATTATGTTTCCAAGGAAAACAGAGATGCCAGAATCTCCCACCAGGAAACTCTCAAAATCCGAAGTCTCCCCAAAATCACTTTAACCAAATATGTAATGTTAATTTTACCAGGTATTTTTGCCAAATATCTCCATGTGGAATTGCTTGACATGGTGAAATTAGCTGTTCTGTGTTAGTCACAAGATTCATTATTGTCTGGACTGGAAGATAATGTAGCATCTTGCTTAATATCTGATCCTTTTCTAAAGATTTATTATAGTATTTGACTCATGCCTGGGCATTCTAGAGCAGTAAGGCAAAGCAGAAACATTTCAAGAATGAGGGATCTTGACCTCTTTTACAATATGACCAGTGTTGATCTGTAGGAGATAATTCTTCAGAATAAGAAAGCTATAAAAATTCTAAAGCCCTAACTTCCACTGAGAAATTAAAATATGCCACTAATTCTAAGGAGGAATGTCTTTCTAAATTGTCTTTCTCAGACATCTACTCTAAATGTTTAGTCATTGTTAAATTACAACTCTGCATTTATAGCCTATGCAATATGGGTAATCACTTCACCATTAAATCTCAGTTTCCATATCTATAAAATCATAGTAATTTTAACATAAACCTCCTAAGTATTTTGTGAGGATTATCTAAACAAACACATGCAAAAATCTTTAGCACATACCAGAAGCTTAATAGATAAGTATTAAAGTAATACACTTACTGTTACTATTATTTTTTGTATGATAAACATTATGAATCTTTGCTGTTGTTCTCACTTTTGAAGAAGTGTAACAAAACATTAGAAAATGTCTGTCTTAATCTTCCTGAAATTGTTTCAGGAATCTTTGCCATTTCTCCTAAATATTTATCTGTGTCCAATTAGATGAATACTTTGACCTTACATTGCCCTGTTTTTTGTCAGTCCCTGCTTACTTCACTGCTCTCAGTGTTTGATACTGTTGGCCAAAGGTGTGTGTCATAGCATTAATAATCCTAAGTGTCAGGTTCCTTCACCTGTGTTGACTCCTTTCAATACTCTCCTTTTAATTTGTAATATTTTTATTATGTGAGTTTTCCTAAAATAATTTAATCTGTCCTCCCTCAAATGCTTAAATTCACTTCTGGTCACATTTTCCTTTTTAATATGCAATTAAGGTGAAATAAAGTCTTTGGAGAGTAAATAAAGAGTGGAAATGATTTACCTGCAAGGAGGGGACCTGACCCAATGGAAAAACCAAACTTGGAAAGATGAGGATGGATGGAGTTAAAGATGGGAGTTGTCTATCATATTAAGAAAGCAACATTTCTGAGCATTTCTGACTTCTAACTGGATGTGGTCTGCTGTGTAATGAGTGACCACTGGGATTCAGGACTGGGGTTCTGCAGCTAATCTTACTGACTTGGGAAGTGTTATGTTGTCCAGTTCATTCTTCATCAGTATCAGCAGTGTGGTGTCCTTTGACCAAAGTTCATCAGTACTAAATTCCCTGTTCTTGCCTATGTTTTCAGTCATACTAATTAAAGTTAATTCTGAGACTCCTAAATTAGTTTCCTCCCTCATTTTAGCTCATAAATACAGGAGTTTCTATTAATGCCAACATCAGCTTTTCTCTCTTCTTCCATGACCTCTTTCTGAGCAGTCTTATTTCTTCATTTGGTTTATTTTAGTAAGCTTCCAGTCTTAATCTCAATAAAGTTATTACCCTTATTTATCATTTTTCCTTTTTATTTTTGTACCTTAAACCTTCTTTCAATAATCATTTTCCTATATCTAGAAAAGAGTGTTTAGAAATTCTGTTTATGAGATCATATGAGTAGTAAAATCTCTCAATTTTAGTTTCCCTAGGAATGATTTTGTTTTCATTATTGAAACATAGTTCTGATGTGTATTTAATTACAGACTATGCATTTTCTTTTTTAGCATTTTAAGATGTTATATATTGCCTTTTGGGGTGCACACTGTTCTTGATAAATCAGCCATTTTTTTGTATTCCTTGTGGGTAACCTTTCTAGTTGCATTTCAGATCTTCTCATTGTTTTAGTTGTTCTGAAACTTGCATTACAATATGTACGACACTGGATTTATCTTTATTTACTTATTTGGATTAGGAAGCATTGAATTTCCATAACTGGGGAGTTTAGGCTTTTCATTAATTCTAGAAATCCTCAGTCAATATTAACTTGATTCTTTCTGATTCTCTCATTTCTTTTTTAGATATTCTGATTATGTTTATGTTAGACATTTTCGTACTGTTTCCTAAATACCTTGCTTTTCCATCCTACTTTATTTATCTTTTCTAATCTGCATTCTCTACGACTACTTCAACATTTATTGATCACTTTGACAGCATCAAATATGAGGTTTAAACTGTTTATTTTCTATTTTTAATTAGTTCTAAAGAGTTCTAAAGAGAATATATGTATATATATTTACTTTTAAACATTATTAGCATATTAAAAAAAACTCCCATTCCTTTTTCGTACTTTCTGCATTCTCTTTAATTTTTTAAGGCATAATAAGTCATTTTCAATCTAGTAACAGAAAAATCTGTAGTCTATGTGAGCATAATTCTGTTGTTCATTATTTCTGCCAACTCAATCCCACCAGTGTTCTCTAGCATTTTATAAAGCAAAAAGTCAGAGAATATTCCAGAGTTGGTAATGAATTACAGAGAACCAACTAATCTCAACCCAAATAAATAAAAAGAAAACCACATAGAGTAATATAAGATGAAAAAGCAGAACAATAAAACCATTCTCTTCTTCAAGCAAAAAATTTAATTTTATAGAGATTTGGTTTAATTAAGCTAAATCCAGAAAATTCAAGACACTGTCTCTAGCAAAATGCCTTCAGGAGAACATTGAGTTTTATAATGTGTCATTATTTTGTTATTATTAATAATATTTTTCATATTTCTATCATATTTTCCAGTTCAGGTTTCAGGTATGCCTTTAGACAATTGGCCTGTTGTTTTTCTTATTTTTTTCTTTTTTCTTTTCAGCAGAAATTTCTTTTAGATGTCTCTCTCTTTAGGTTTTTAGTACTTGGATTGTTCCAAGGTAGTTTAATTATAATACAGCTGTTTCTGAAAATGGAAATGAGATGTGGATCCTTCTTTCTATTCTTAACTATATATAAATGAAAATATTGCATGTTGTTAAGGTATATAATGTGATGTTTGATATATGTATAGATAGTGATTATCTTTGAGTTAACTGATTGCCATCCAGCAATGTTTTAGATTATTATAGAACACATACTCACTCACCTATTACTGACCTTTTTTTCTCCCTCACATCACGCTTATGGATGCAAATCATTTCATTTGTCTGTAATTTTCTAAAGTGGGCTGGAAACTGGGTATAGAAAAATGCAACTATTTTCAGGCTAGTACACAATAAACGACTCACTGGTTAGAACAATTTTACATTTTCCTATATCCTACAGTGTTCACAAAATTTTAGTGGAGTATAAAAATGGCATTTTTTGTATAATTTTTCTTCTCTAGAGTTGCCAGCATAACTACTATGAGGACGCAAAAGCCTATGGATTCAAAAATAAACTAATTATAGTTGCAGCTGAAACAGCTGGAAATGGATTGTATAATTTTATTGTTCCTCTCAGGGCATATTATAGACCAAAGAAAGAACTTAATCCCATAGTACTGCTATTGGATAACCCGTAAGTATATTTTAAAATACAGAAACCAGACAAAACATTTCTAATATGTCAAAAATAATTTATTTTAATCTGCTTATACTACTTTAAATCAGTTACATTATGGCACATGATTCACCAGGAGATATAGTCACTGGTATGGTGCAAAAAAATAATGGGATATGGTTGTATTTCACAAGTACTACTTAAAGCATCAAAGGACTACTCTGTCTTTTTATTTAAAACTATTTTGCAAATGGCCATCTACTCAATAATCAGTGAGAAACATGCCACTGAAATAATTACAGTAATTTCCTTTAAATTAATCAACTGGCCTGGAAAATTCCCTGCCAAAACTGGACAATTTTGTTGTTTTTCTAAAGAACCATTAATTATCAAAGAAGTATATTCATATTAATGATCTATTTTTGCATGTTACATCATGATACATTTTCATAATTAATTATGTTTCTTCTATTAAAATGTGCATTCTGTAATAAGGTATGAGTAATTAATATTTTTCCATGTTCATTTATTTTTAAAGTGTTCGGTTGTTGTATTTTTTTGTGAAATAAGACTACTTAAGCACTTCTAAATCCTTGTGCAAATATAAATATAAACCTCTAAATGCTATGGTCAAATCCATTGTATCCTAAAATTATGATATTCTTCTCTGTGACTCAGAATTAGTAGCAGGTGGTTTTTAGATTAATACCACACTTCAGGATCTTCCTCCTCCTCTTCATTTCCAAAGTGATGCAAATTCCAGGATAAACTAAATGAGGCCAAAATATATTGCCTTGCCTCTGTGCTGAAAAATTTCAAAAGAAATTTCTCAAGAAAATTATGTTTCCCTTATATTATCACTTCATGGCTTCTTCTGAATATTATCAGTATTAAAACACTTATTGATGCATCTTTGTTAAGTATTGATTATTACAATGATAATCAATTCTAAAAAACAAACATGTCTGTAGGGGACTTAAGTTATTTTCAGGTAGAATAATTTTCAGGTAGAATAACTCAGTTACTTGTGTGACACCACTTTGGAAAGGTGAAGTCTATTTAGATCAAACAGAAATTTAGATCCCATGTCAGAAAAAATAAAAGCATATTATACCAAATCCTATGAAAATGAAAGTGATTTTGTGGTGTGATCATGCTGGCAGAGAGGTTATAAATGCTAATAGTGCTATAGTTACTACCAAGGCCTTCAGAGCCTCTGAGCATATCTTTATTCTAGAGCTTCTCTGGAGGAAGGGAGTGACTGAGCAAGAGAGATGTTCAGTTAATGAGGTGAATTAAAATGTGTCAGGTCTTTTTTCATTTTGCTTAGGCTGTGTTCACTCCCCTAGAAATAAAATTTTAGGTACAAGCATTTATATACTGACTGCCTTGGTGCTTCCCCATCTGGTATGACTTGAATCAAAGGGACTAACTCATGCCCAGAAAGAAGGACGTGTGTGTGTGTGTGTGTGTGTGTGTATAAATGAAAGAATGATAGGCTTGCCCAAAAGAAAGAAAGAAGGAAGGAAGGAAGGAAGGAAGGAAGGAAGGAAGGAAGGAAGGAAGGAA